>PVJH01028256.1:15741-27624 GCA_004026705.1 Nesogale talazaci
TGTATACGTTTTTCTGTCAGAGCCTTCTTCTTACAGTGGAATCCTCAAATCCCCTATAATCCCTCCTTCCTGTGGTCTGTCTTTGCACCAGCAGTTCTCAACCTGTGAGTCGTGACCGCTATGGAGGTCGAATGACCCTATCATAGGGGTCACCTAAGACCACCAGAAAACACATAAACATTCTGCAATATATAATTACATATTGTTGTGTGGTTAATCACTATGTTTCATGTTTGTGTTCAATTTGTAACAATGACAATACATTCTGCATATCAGAAATTTACATGACGATTCATAAGCGTAGCAGAGTTGTAGTGATCAAGTAACAACAAAAATGATGGTATGGTTGGGGGTCACCACCACAGGAGGAACTGTATGAAAGCATTGTGGCGTGAGGAAGGTCGAGAACCCCTGCTTTACACAAAGCCCCGCTCTCTCCTTCCCCTTTGGCCCTGGCACAGCAGCGTCTTTCCTTCAGGACAGCCCCTCTCCAGTCCCCTCTGAGGTGGGAAGCCAGCCCCTGGCTGCGTCCTCCAGGGCCACGTGCTGAGAACGGTGGCAGGGGTGCCCATGCCAGTGTTGGTGCTGACCTTCAGCCGAGGTGTGACGGGCTGGCGCCATGGCCTCGAGCCAGGGCCACCGGGAGAGAGTGGGGCGAGGGAGGAGCAAGCACAGGCGGTTTTCCTAGGGTTGGGCTGGCAGCTAAGAAGGGGACTTACCCTGAGAGATCTGAGCTGTGTGTTTAAGACCAAGGAAGCCAGCAGCAGCATCTGAGCTTGCTTGGAAACACCCTGGCCCCCCTCCCCAACCACCTCCCTCCCCCGCTCGGTTCACTGACCTCCGTAGAGCCCGTGACATGGCGACCATTGACATCTTCACCCCAGACCTCCAGCATTCCTCAGCTTGTTAGGAACTTGGGGCTAGACTTTAGCCTGGAGTTCAGAACAGCCCCCCCACCCTCACCCCCACTGCCACACCAAGACCACAATCTGTAATGCAAGGAAGACTTCACAGGGGGAACCCCCAAGGCGGCCTTGTGTGGATGGGACAGGACACTGGAGGTGGAAGCCGGCCTGCAGGCATCTCTGGGCTCTGAGAACGGAATGCTTCTTCCCCTGGGGCCGGCGGGCTGGCAGGAGTAAACGGTGAGGGTGCCAGTCATTTGGTTGAAGCACAGAACAAGAGGCCTTTTGAGAAGGAAGCCTTTGGAGTCTTGAAGGCAGCACACATGCTGGATCAAGCCTTGCCTAAAGTCCACACGCCCTGCTCTCTGTTCTGCAAACTCACAAACCCAACCAACCAGCCCTGCCCACCTCGACTTCCCATTTTTCTTTTTCTTAAGCCAGTTCGATTTGGTCTCTGTCACATGCCAGCAAGCTGGCACTCGTGTGAGCTTCTGTAGAATTCTTGGGGAGCGAGAGGCTATGGTGGGCCTGGAAGTAGAGGTCCCTCTTTTCAGGGCCCTGAGAAGTGACGAGACCCTCGTGGAGAAAGAGTGGGGCAGGACTGGCAGGGCTTGAGCAGAGGTGGGCAGGAGGGTCTGGGAAGACACAGCCATCACCCACTCAGGTTGGGCTCTGGGGGCTCCAGTGGCTGCCGTCTCTGGGAGGCAGGTGCCAGGGCCACTGAGAGAGGGTCTGAGAGGACAGGGGGCAGGAGCAGAGCCCTGGGGGACGCTCCTGTTGAGGGAAGGAGCCTCACTCAGGAACGGAGCCACTGTGGACACACAGGGTTGAAAGCAGGACCCGGTCAGCAATCTCAGAGCTCCATTCCTATCCCAGGCCCCGAGACCAGTGGGCAGGAGAGAGCCCTGGCCTTGGCACGCAAAGGCCATGGGCTGGGGCGCCCTGCGGTGATACCTGTCCACCCCAGTGCACTCACTCTCTGCCCTGTCTCCTTCCTCTAAAAAGCTTTTCACTGTGACCTAAAAGGGTCTGGACGATCGAAACTGACCAACGAAAACAGCGCGAGCTGCCCTCACTGGCCCCGAAGCTTTCCCAGGATGTGGTCACAGGACGCAGGGGCTGTGGAAGTACTGATGTGTGTCCCCCACCCCTCACTTCCCTGTCCCCACATTCACCCCTCCTGGAGTTGAGCTCTGGCTCAGGGCTCCTTCCAAGCCCCATTTGGTGGGAGCATCTTGTTACTGAGAAGGTGGAGGCCCCATTTGGTGGGAGTACCTGGTTACTGAGGATATAGGAGGAAGTGGGCCCTGGGCAGGGGCTTCTGTGCCCCCACCCCTCATCTGTGCCAGCCCCTGTGGTTCCTTCCGTGGCGGCCATATAAGCTCCTCTGGCCACTGCCCACTGGCTGGTGACCCAGTGCCCAGCGTGGGGTGTGGCAGGGTCTTGGCAGATGCTGGTTTGGGGAAGCACCCCGCCTTGCCCTTCCTTCGGCTTCTCCCCACTTCTCCTTTTTTTTCCTCGCAGCCTGGCCTGGCCCACCCAGCACTGGGGACTGGCAGCCTGCTGGTTTCTCCCCCTCTTCCTTCCTGGGGCCACTGTGTGCAGAAGAGTGAGCACTCGTGGGCTAAGGAGGGGTCTGCTGCCACCACTGCAGACAGGGGATCTGGAGATCACAGAGGAGGGAGCCCCAAGGCCCATGATGTCCGTGTGTGGGCAGCCAACTGGAAGACCAATGCCCATGAGCTTTCACTGCCCATTTGAGGCCAGGATCTGAGCCCAAACCCCAACTGCCCCCTAGGTCCTGACTGTTCACCCCAGGATGCCAACCCTGCACCCCAGCACTCTTACCCTGAGCTCCAGCACCCTGGGCAGACAGACCCCACGGCTTTGAACAGGACAAGGAACAGGCCCAGGGGAGTGGGGTAGGCTGCAGGCGGACAGGGCCGGGGAGTAGAATAGACCCAGGAACAGCCCTGCAGATGGGGTCCTGGCACAGGATGGAGCTGAAGGTCAGAGCCTCAGACAGTGCCAGGCAGCTAGCTGCACAGACCAGAAGAAGAAAAGAAATTGGATCCCGATCGTAAGCCAAACACATTGAGATTACTTCCAGATGGATGAGGAGCCATACACCGACTCCCTCCGCCCCCACCTCCCTCTGCCCCCATGATCCGAAAGCAGAACCCGCCCATGCTGCCTTTTGGAAGCAGAAGCGAGATCACCGTTGATTTATACGGAAACCTCTTTGAGTGTTCTCAGATCCAAAATAGCCTACGAAGCCACACCAAAGCACAGGAGACCTAGCATGTTGGGAGAGCAGAGATGGCCGGGGCTGTGCGAGGCCGTCCATGTAGTGACCCTGTGGTCAGTGAACTGAGCTCTTAGGGACAGGGCGTTTCCAAGCTCGGCCGCCACCGCACTCCGTTGGTCTTCAACATGCAGTTCAGATCTTTGGAGGGAAAGTCCTTGTCACTCACTCACCCAGCAAGTGCTCCTTGAGAACCTGCTCTGGCTTGGGAAGAATTGGGCCGTTCTTGAATGGGACTGTGATTAGAGACAGTTGCCTGGGACGGTGGAGAAGGCTCGGTGGGGCAGAAAAGTAGGAAGGATGGAGAGTGGTGGGGGGTGACCTCACTGAGAAGGTCACATGTGAACAAAGCCTGAAGGACAGGCGGGGGTGGGTCATGTGGACGCCTAGGGAGGAGTGCTCCAGGCTGAGGGGGCAGAACTCCTGCCCAGGGCCTGAGGAGGAAGCGCCTGGTGTGTCCCCTGGACATTCATCTGAGTGCAATGGAGCCAGGAGCCAGGTGGAGCCCTCCACACGGTCCCCCTCACACACACACACCCCCTTCCGAAGTTTGTATGAAGGTGGCTGGAACACATCGCTTTCACGCTGGAATATCCCTGAGCCTGGACGCACAGCAGCCCTCTTTATCCACCTGTGACTGGCGGGTACTTGAGTCGTTTCCAGTGTATGGCTTGGCCATGCCTGTGCTTGGGCTTCAGTGGGAATGCACGTGTTTCTGCTGGGCATACTGGTCAGGGAGTGGGAGTGGGGTTGTCAAGAGCCCATTTCTCTTCCTCCTCGGACAGGCTTGATGCTATCGGTCACGGAAGTTGTAGTCAGCTTGATTTGTGCAGAATGGTATCTCATCTTGGTTAAGCTGCATTTCCTTGATGCCTAAGGATGATACTGGCTCGCATGTGCTTCTTAGTCACCCATGCATCTTCGTGTATAAGGTATCTGTCCAGATGTCTTACCTGTTGGCCATAATTGGTGGCCATTTTAAATTATTACTGTGAGTTTCAAGTGTTCGTGATGTATTTTAGATGCAAACCCTGTATCAGAGATACAAAGGGGCTTTGGGAAGTTGATGGAAAAAGGGAATTAAAAGATCGTGAAATTTTTCCACAAACTCTTTGAAGCCCCAGTGTATACAGTTTATATAAGAGATGTTTTCCCTTTATAATGTCTTTCTAGAAAATGGCACTGCTTAAAGCAAAAGTATAGTTTATTGAGGAGGGCTGTACCATATGTGGCATTCAACACATAAGAGGATGGAAGGGACAGGATGAAAATTCACACATGGCAAGTTGAGTGGAACCATACTGTGATGAAATTAAAGGTAGACTGTAAATTCTAGAGAAACTATTAAAAACATTAAAAAGCTAATAAGAATCTGCGAAATGCTACATGTCTCCAAAAGAAAATGGAGAAAAAGGATGAAGAATAATTGGACAACCAACCAGATGGTAGACTAACCCAGCCATCAATAATTATATTAACTGAAAATGGAGTCAGCTCCCTTATTAAAAGGGAAATCTGTCTCACCATTGCAGGAAGACCTGAGATGAGAGGAAAGACATGTAAAACAAACTGTCTTCTGCACAGTTTGACTGTGTTCATACACAATTCTAAAATGTGTGTCTTCAAAACTGCTGACATGAATACGTGCACTTAACATGGCTACTGGATTCAAAAGCAATCTCTAATAATTAATTGTACATATTTCCAGGGTTCTTCACTACTTTGAATATATCCATTTGCTATCTGGAATCATTTTCCTCTAAGTGTGAAAGACTTTGCTCATTTTTTGTATTGTATATCTGCCGGTGACAAACCATCTTAACTTTTATCTGAAAATATCATGATTACACCTTCATTTAAAAAGTACTTTTTAAATTCAATTAAAAAAATTTTTTTACTTCCACTTTTCTTTCTTTCCTTTCTCCTATAAAGTCCTTTTGCTGAATGTGAGAGTCTAGGTTGATGCCACCACCACCTCTCCCACTTCAGGTGTTGCCCCCATTCTGTTTTGCTTTCAATAATTTCTAAGAGAAGTAAACAAAATTTCTTACCATTGGTCGGCTATAATTTGTTCTTTTCCTTTACCGCTTTTAAGAATCTTTCTTTGTCTCTGGTTTTCAGGAGTTTGAGTATGATGTGTCTGGGTGTAGATTTCCTTGTGTGTATCTTGTTTGGCATTCATTGAACCTCTTGGATCAAGGATGGATGCCTGTCATCAAATGTGGAAAACTTTTGGTCATTATTTCTTCAAGTACTTGTAAGGCTCTCCCACAACATCCTCCAAGATTCCAATTACATATCAGACAGAGTGATATTTCCACAGCATTCTTCTTTCTCTGTATTTCCACTGGGATAGTTTTAATTCCCCTTTCTTCAAGTTTATTGATCTTTCTTTCTGCACTGTCAACCCGAGTTTTTCACTTCAGATCGTCTCTTATTCAAGTTTAGAACATACATTTGATTCTTTTTTAACATTCCCATTTTTCTTTTCATGATATTCCTATTTCTGATCCTCGAACATATGTATGAAAGTCCTTGTCTGCTCATGCTATTATCTCTGTCATTCCTGGGTCTATTTCTATTTACTAATTTCTCTCCTGGTTATAAGGTACATTTCCTTCTCTTTCCTAATTCCAACAGTCACTAATCTATGGCCAAGTTTGCCAAAGCTCTTTCCAGTCTTTGCACACACCTGTTTGCTCTGAGCAAGGACCTCACCTTCTCTTTGACATCCAGGAAAACTGAGGACATAAATCAGGGAACCGCTCCACCACATCCGGCACTCCCTTCCAACTCCTGCAGCTGTCTGCACCGCGCTGTTCCGCTTTAGGGAGAGGGGGTCCCCTCTCTCTTGAGCCTTCCTGCTCTTCTCCTGACACAGCTCTCTTCTGGCCTCACTGAGGTTCCCCCATCTCTGGGCTTTCTGTCTCCTGCCTCTCCCCAGCGTAGAAGTGTCCATCCTTGCCTCTCACCACTCCCCAGCCTAATTCCTCCGTCTTTCTTCTCATGCCTTCACAGCTCCAGGCAAGAAGTGCCGACTTGTCTCTGTTCCTTCACTCCCCTCTCTGTTGGTTTGGATCCCCTCATGTCTTTCTGCCACCACCACCAGCAGTCTCTGCGACTTCTCAGTTCTCATATCTGCAGACATGCGTATTCCCTTTTCTTCATGGCTACTGGCTCCCCTTGGCTTTCCTCAGAGCTCTGCCACTGGAGCTCCTGAGTCATCATATGTTTATTAAACATGTGCGGTTCGGGGTTGTTTTTTTCCCTTATTTGCAGCGTTTGGGCTGTGGGCACCTAATAACACCATCTGTTTACAATCTCTCCCTCACACAAACCATCTCCACCTGCTTGTTGTGCTGGTCGAGGCTGTGGGCACCCCAATGTGGGGTGTTGTCTCAGCATCCTCGTCACCACATTGACAGCAAATTTGTATAATTCTCCCAGTCTGCTTTGCAGCTCTGAGGTCACTACTTTCCAAGTGAAGATGCCCTTCTAAGTGGGCAGCTCTAGGAAGCAGAACTAAAGGCTACATCACCACAGAATTGGAGGTGCCAGTCACAGACCTGGCCAGGAAGGGAGCCATGAGGGGAGCAGCACCCTCAAAAACGCTCTGCACCATGGCCCTTATCTCTGCTCACCTGCGGCCAGATCGTGTGGGTGACGTGACTCAGCAGAGAAGCAACGTGACTTTGTGGTAAAAACAAGACCTCCTCTCACTAGATAAGAGGGAAAAGGCTATAAATGGATAGTTCAGCCTCCAAAAGTTCAAGTGGCTAAGAAACACGTGAAGAAAGATCCCGCCTCAGCGCAAGGGCGAGAACACTTTGACTCAGCAACAGGGAGCCCTGTGCTGGCCTGCCGGCCTCTGGTTGAGTGCTACAGACTCTTGGGAAGACATCTGTCCCTGTCCTTTAGGACAGTCATACCTCTTGTCTTGCTTGTTTCACTTCAAAGAGCTGGCCCTAAAAAGGGGGGAGCACAAAGCTTTTCCCACATCGTTGTTTGCCTTCAGAAAGAGTCAGACATAGCGGAGTGCCCAGCGCCTCTCCCCTGTGCCTCCCACCACCTTTTCGGCTCCACGCTTCACCTTGGGTCCTGTCTGTGCCCCATGTCTCTAGCCCAGCGTGGAGCTTGGGATTTGGTGGGCACTCGTAAAATTCACGTGGGTGAAGAGATTTGGCGATATGGTCAAAGGGAAAGACATGATGGGAAACGCGTGCCTGGGTTCCCTTCTGGGGAGCTGGGAGAACTCCCTTCTGTGTCCTGACTGGGGTGGTGACTGGCAGTGTCGGCGCGTGTCAACACCCATTCAGGTGTAGCTGAAGATCAGTGCTTTGTAGCTTATGTAAATCGCACCTTAGTACATTTAATTAAAATGTCCTTCCCATGCTAAAACACCCAGGAAACAGGTCGTTGGAACCGGCTCCGTTGGAACCCGATGGCTCTTTTTGTAAGGAGGTTTGAGGAGCTGGACATTTTCTTTCCCTTCAGGCTTTTGCTTTCCGCGTGGGCAGATGCATGGTGCACTGCTGAGGGAGCAATTATTAAAAATAATATGGAGGAAAGTCTGTGGAGGTGAAGCGCCACCACATTCCAGGGACTGAGACACTTACGGCTTCTATCCCTCCCTGCTCTTCTCATTGGTCTCTAGGGCATCTCCGCCTCCAGCTGCTCCGGCCAATGAGCTCCAATCCCTGCCCTCCTCCCCATCTGCTCCTTGGCCCTCCTCCCTCCCACTCTTTCCTTCCCCACCCCACCCCCAACCCCCAGCACAGACTTTCACTGTTTCCTCACTTCTTGCCCCTAACGTGGCCACCAGCAGGGCACTCACGGACGCATGGAGTCGTGGGCAGGAGTGACAGACTCTGGGGTGGACGGAGGCCGGTCCCTGGCAGTTAACTCACTCCCACGAGTGCCCTTGCTCGCCTGAGCGTCGCCATGGTGACCCACCACCCGCTGACATCAGTCAGTTCATTTTGCATGGGCTGCAGTTTCTTGGGCCAGAGCTGCTTAGCAAGCCCCGCCCCGAGCCAACTCGCTGGCCACTGCATTCAAGAGTGTGTGAAATATGGGAGTCAGATGGCACCACTGCTCAGGACTCCCGAGCAGGTGGGAGGGAGTGGGGACAGGCCTTTGATGTGGACCCAGCACACCATGGGAACATTGGTGGTTTGATGGTGGGCATCAGAGCTGGAGTCAGTGAGGCAGCAGCAGCAGCTGTGTGTGTGTGTGTGTGTGTGTGTGTGTTGGGGGGAAGGGGAAGACTAGCAGGCAGCAGGGCACAATGGCATGCAACTGAGCCAGCAAGTTGCCTGCCCAGAGACTTAGCCTTGTGATCGGATGAGCAGAGGCTGTGCAGGAAGGGGCTCTCTGGAGCACTACACTTCCACATGCATCAGAGATCTCATTCGGGCCTGTCCTGTGTTCCACACGTGCAGTTTTTTTTTTTAATTTTATTGGGGGCTCTTACAGCTACTACAGCATTCAGTACATCATTTGTATCAAGCACATTTGCACACGTTTCCATATACATTTCCCAACATTTTCCACTTGAGCCCTTGAACGTGCAGTTTCTTAAAGCCAGATTCCCCCTTCGACCTTTGAGCAGAGTTTTTTTTTTTTTTTGGGGGGGGGGGCATCACTGCCCTCTGGCGGTCATGGAAGCTACCCAGCACTGCTCCTGAGAGCCGCTGCTGGATTTGAACCGCCAAGCTGGATTTGAACCGCCAAGCCCGCGGGCCACAGTCCGGCACTCAACCACTTACGGCACCCAGGCTCAGCACATGCAGTTTCTTAAGGACCATTTGTATCTCATGGTCCTGGCATTTTCCTCAGGGTTCGTTCTTCCAGAAGGCACCAGCCCAAGAAGTCCACCTGCTGATTAGCCCCCACCATGCCCCTGTTTGCACCCAGCCCCCAGTTGGCCTTCTGTGGGTGGACATCACCATGAAACCAGTGGCAGAGTCTTTGTGCTTATTGACCACTTTAAAATATCTGACCTATCCTGTGGACAAGATTTTTTTAAAAAATCAAGCGTTTTTGTTCAACCACCTTTTAAATTTTGATTGAAAGTGTGAACATACAAATGATGGAGTTAGCAGTATGGAATGCATATTTCAAGTCACAGATGACATATATGGCAGTCATGTGCTTATGTTAATTTTATGATTGAAATGTAGTGGTGGAGCCTAGCCTGTTAATCTGGAGCTAGCCATTGAGTTGCCAAAGAGGCCTCTATGTGGGCATGGCTTTCTCCTGAGACTTCTGGGAAATCTCGCGATATTTCTCCCGTGAAGTTGAGAAGCCATCTTCCCCAGTTGTTGGGAGTTAGCCTCGGAGATGATTAATCACAGGCAACACAGAATGGCGGCGTCTGGGAGGCTGGAGTAGCCGGCGGAGAGATCACACGGCTTTGCCCTGATGAAGCCGGAACTCTGAGGCTGGGGCAGCCACATGGAGGCCTCTGCCAGCGATGAGTTGCTTCGCCACCACGGGATGCTGTTGATGGACCCTGAGCCCTGGAAAGGAGGAGCCATGGGGAGATCCCTGTCGGTGCCAGGACTCTGTACCCACTGACCTGTGACTTCATGAGTCAGAAGGAGACTTTATGGACTGATTTCGGGCATGTGGGTTAATATCGGACTTGTGACTTTGAGCTGGACTGGGCTGGGATGTTCCTCTTGAATATAAACCCATTCCTTATATCCATATGTGTGTCTATTGAATTTGTTCCTCCAGTCTCCCCGGACTGACACCGCATGTTTCTGATAATCGTTAAGCACTACAGGTATTAAGAGTCACTTATCTCAAGAGAACCAGTAGACATTCAACCATCTGAGGAGGTTGCACAGGAGCAAGAACCAATGGTGCCGAAGGAAGATGCTCAAGCTGCACTGAAAGCCCTAGTCAAAAAAAAGAAAGAAAGAAAAAGCTCCAGGATTGGATGGGTTACCAATGGAAATGTTTCAGCAGCTGCAGAGACACTGGAAGCACTCCATCACCTATGCCAGGGAATTTGGAAGACAGCTACTTGGCCACCAGACTGGAAAAGATCCATATTTGTATCCATTCCAGAGAAAGGTGTCCCAGCAGAATGCTCAAATTACAGAACAGTAGCATTGGTTTCACGTGCAAGCAAAATTGTACTGAAGATCATTCAACAATGGTTGCAACAGTCCATTGACAGGGAGCTGCCAGAGGTTCAGACTGGATAGATGTTATGACTCTGCAATCATCCTTGGGCCTAGAAACCAATCACCAATTTGACCTTTTAGTTAGTGGCTGAATGCACAGCCCCGGTGCTGCCAGGGTTCCTTTTGAAAGGGCAGAGGCGTGTGTCATACAGGACGTGTGACTGTGCAAAGGGATGTGTGATAGTCTGGGCAGACTAGAGAAACAAATCCAGGGAGACGCTCCTGGCCCAGTACAGATCAAGTCCTTAAGTCTGATATCAGCCATATATCCAATAGCAATCTATAACGTCTTCTGTAGACTCACAGACCAGTGGGGCGAGTCTTGCGGATCCAGTGTCATTGTAAGCATCTCAGCGCTGGCAGGGGTCTCCACGTGGCTTCTCCAACTGCAGAGATCTGGCTCTGACAGCCTCTCTCCCTGTGTGTTCTCCATAGGGATGTGTCATACGGAGTGAGCAGAGAGAGAGAGAATCCAAGGAGGAAATACCAGAGTTCCCAGAAGCCTCAGGGAAGGCCATGCCCACACAGAGGCCTCATTGACTGTGACCTGATTGACAGGCTAGACTCCGCCCCTTTCCTCTGAATCTTCAAATTGACACCAGATGATGTGACAAAGTCCCAAAGCACAGGACCAACCCTTTTCGTCTGCCCTTCTTGTCTCTTATTCTCTTTCCACATTGTCCATCTGTCCGTGACTCTGTGCTGCAGTCTGTGTAGTTTTGTCTGATCTTCTTTCTCATCCACTAGTCTTTTTTACTATGTCCAATAGGCTACGATACACCAAGTGTTTCATTTTACTTGTTATCCTTTTTAACTTCTAAAAATCCAAATGGGCTTTTCATCAAATCTGTGAGCTTCTTTTTAAATTGTTGTCTGTTCCTGACACATATTTCCCAGGTCTTCTGTTCCTTTAAGCATATAAATGTCGTCTAAGATCATCTGTATTTGATAAATTTAGTTTTTGGCATCTTTGAGGCTGTTTTGCTCACTTCTTTCCTCTTGGTCCTAATTCGTGGTGTTTGTATCCGCGTGTGCTTAGTTATTTTTGACTGGGAGATGCTCGTTTTCCTTTGGAAATTATTTGAGGGAATTCTCTGTATCTGAGATGAATATGCTTCCTTCAGATAAGGTTGTGCTTGCCTTTCCCAGGTTCTTGGGATTCTATTTGTCTGGATTCAGCAGAATGCACCACTTCAGGACTTTCTGCACACACTGAGGAGGGAGGTGTGTGCTGCAGATTCACCTGAAAGCGGCTGCCTGCCCTCAGAACTTCCCAGACCTCCCCCGCGCCACGTGGGGGCAGTTTTTCTGGAAGCCCTTTGCCGGTGGCAGGCCCGGGTAGGGGTGTTCACTGGTTCAGGGTAGACACCTGGATGCCCACTGCTGGGCTGGATGCCCGAGGTCCCCACCACTGGCTGCTTGCAGAATTGCCCGCTGCTCAAGAGAAGGCCTTGGTTCGAAGCTGGCTCTGGGCTTC
>PVJH01028257.1:0-27565 GCA_004026705.1 Nesogale talazaci
TGTGCTGCCGTGGAGTTGTGCCGGTGGTGAAGAGTGGTGAGCACACCGTGGAGTGGGACAAGAAAGAACAAATCTGTGCTGAAAGAAGTGCAGACAGAAAACTCCTTTCGAGGGTTCCCCCTCATTCCAACGTTGGACAAAAACCAGGAGTGACTGCTCCCTCAAGAAGGTCAGCATCAAAAAAGGAAGGCCCTCAACCAGCTGCATGACCACACCTGACTTAAAGTCCTGGCTCTGTGGGAACCCCCCACCCCGCTCTGAGCCTCTCTTGCTGTCAAACAAGCATCGGCGCTCACCTCCTGTGAAATACTGATCAGGGCTGCTCCTGCCCATTTCTCTTGCAAGCTTCTGGTCACGGAGGTCAGGGGAGGCTCACAGTGTCAGACTGCTCAAAGGCGGGAACTGGAGCAGGTAAGCCGAGCTGACGCCTGCTGAGGCTCAGAGAGGCACACTTGTGCTCAGAGCATTGAGGACTGAGCCAATTCTGGGCTTTGCCTGCACCCCAAGAAGTTCCTCGTGAGCCTTCCTCTCCGCACCAGGGCAGAGGAAAGGGCTGCCAGCACCCCTGGTGGCTGGTCTATACTGAACCATGACTCTTGGTCATTGTCAAGTATTTATCAGAAATTGGATGAGGGTTTGCCCAGCGAATCCATTTTCCATTCAGCAATCCATATACCTTTTGCTTCATGTCATTGACTGCAGTCAACCAATCAAGATCAAAAGGAGGGCATTTACCCCATGACAAAATGCAGAAGGGTTGGGGGAGGAGAAGGGATGGAAAGAGGGCACACACACACACACAGGCACACTATAGACAGAAGATTGTTGATGGGAGCTGGGGGGTAGGCCCTGGGAGGACCATCATGGATGAAGCACATTCTACACGCCAAGCACTGTGTGTGCCTGTGCACGTGACCCTCTTTACATCTTCTATTGTGGTAACATATAACCAGACCAAACTCACTGCCATGTTACCTATTCTGGCTCATGCGGACCCTCTACGCGGAGTAAAACTGTCCCTATATTTTCAAGACTTACTCTTGACAGGAGTAGAAAGCTCGTCCCTCACAGCTGGTTGGTGGTTTTGAACTGCTGACCTTGAATTAGCGTCGCAATGCGTCACCACTACACCGCCTGTGTATTGTAGAATGTGTCCCGTGCGCAGTCCATCCACGTTCACCACACCAGCAAGGGTGCCCGAGCATCCCCACTCTGTCTCCTAGGCCGTGGCATCCCACAAACAGAAGCTCTGTACCCACCCTGTAGCCACCCCCATTCTCTTTTCCCCACCCTGAGTCACCCTTCATGTGCTTCCTGTCTTCAGATTCTGGCGTAGGAGCGGGCCACATCTGTCCTGGTCCCCAGGTAAGGTCGATGGGGTGGCGTGTACCAGGACCCCCTTTCTCCTTGTGGCCTAGTCCCGGCCCACTGTGTATGTGGACACACGGTGTTGACCAGCCATGGGTGGGGGACGGGGCTCCCCTTTGGGCCCCTGTGAAGAGTCCTGCGTGAACTTTGGGGGGCACGCGGCTTTCCATCAGAGCTCGTGCTTTCTGAGCTGCCAGGCTTGTACTGGGGAGTGGAATTGCTGAGTCACACAGTGTTGATCTCATCTAAGCTTTGAAATCTCGCTCCCGACAGGGACTCATTGTTCCTGCTTCACAAACCAGGCAGCTGAGGCACCGAGAGAGAAAGTGACTCAAGATGGCAGTGAGCGGGAGGTGAGAAGGGGCTGGCGAGAGCCCTTCGAAAGCCCCTGGTCCTTGTCTCTCTATCTGTATGGCGGGACTGGGGCCAAGGGCCTCTCAGCCTCCTCCTCTGGACAGTGGTGACGGGGGCTTGGCCCCTCTCAGAGGACTGTTTGCCTCCCCCTGCCCCTGGCTTCATTGGCATCCTTGGCAAAGAGGGGCTTTCTGTGGCCCCTGCTTACAGGCAGGCCCCTCTGCAGGCCTCTTCAGCACTGTCCCTGCCCCACTCGAGGTGCCAGGGTGAAAGCTAGCCCTGGCTTGACCTCTGTCCTGCCAAGCCTCTGGGGCTGGGCAGGAGGGGTGGTGGTAGGGGGCAGTGTAGCAACAGGCCTACAGCTAGCGGGCTGGCTTTGGGCAGACACCAAAGGAGGTCTGCCACACCATTACTATTCAGGTCAAAACACCTCCCTGTGTTTGAACAATTACACTCCATAATTAGCTGCCATCACAGTGGAATGAGCCCGCTGTGGTTTCAGATCACAGTGACTGCTTTATTTAGCGGACGCCAGCACCACCACCGAGGGCCACTGGCTTCTGTGTCAAAAGCAGATGCCTTGGCTGCGGCTTCCCAACCTGCTTTTAGGCTGCCCAGCCCCACCCAGCCGGGTTCCCCGAGCTGGCCATGCCCACCACACCTGCTGAACCCCACCGCACCTGTCTACACTGCCCGTTCCCCAGCCAGCCTTCCTGCCCTTCTTCCACTTGCTGATGCCACTACAACTGAGCTTCTCCCACCCAGAGGCCCAGGAACCCCATCACCCAGTCCTGCACCCTCCCACGCAGGACTTCCCATCCAGTTGCACCCCCCCCCCACATCTGTCATCCACAGAGCTTTCATAGACTTTCATCCCTAAGTCACCAGGCCTTTCTTCCGAGTCTGTCTTGGCTCGCAGCTCCACAGAGACCTGCTCTGTGTCCGCTTGTTGCTGTTGGGAACCATCACATCAGTGGTCCCCATAGCAACGCCATGCACAGCAGAGGGAAGCACTCATCGGCTTGTGCCTATTGCTGTAGCCTATTGCCAGTCCATCTCCGTGAGGGTCTTCCTCTTCACTGCCCCTCTGCTTTACCAAGCACGACGTCCTTCTCCAGAGACTGGTCTCTCCTCATCACTTATCTCAGAAGCAGGCGAGAGGGCGTCTCTCCATCCTTGCCTGTAAGGAGCAGGTGGGCCAGACTTCTTCTGAGACAGGTTTGTTTGTTCCTTTAGCAGTCCATGTTGCTTTTGACATTCTTCCTCAGCACCACGACTCAGATGCATCAATTCTTCCTTAGTCTTCCTTACTCAATGTGCAACTTGGTCTGCAACGCTCACGCTCCCATTGACCTGACACTGCCCATCCATCCTCCAGAGCAGCAGTCCCCAACCTGTGGGTTGCGACCACTTTCGGGGTCAAACAACCCTTTCACAGGGGTCACCAGATCCATAACAGTAGCAGAATGACAGTGATGAAGTAGACATGAAAATAATTTGGGGTTGAGGGGATCACCACAACACAAGGAACTAATGAAAGGGTTGAGGCATGAAGAAGGTTGAGAACCACTGCTCTCGAGCGTAGGTTTGCAAACATTTTTAGTATTTTCCGGAAAACAAAAAAAATTACTTAATGTCCCTCTGACAATGAAGTTCTGAAGACTTCAAGTGTAGGTATCTGCTTTGACACCCCTTGGATTGTTCCAGCACCATGCAGGGGGCAGTATCGCCACTTTGCATGACATTGCTGCTCCAGAACCAAGCCCAGGGCCTTCTCCCCATTGTGGGAATTCTCCCTGATACCTGCCCCAGCTCCCAGCACCCCTTCCACCTCTCCATTCAGGGCATCTCCCTCTGCTCTGCAGCCTCTTAGCCTGGGGACTGCGCAAGAGGAGGAAGGGGGGGGAGGTTCTAGGCAGAACAGAAACTGGACTACAACAGAGGTCTTAGGGCTGCATTCCTGCGGGGGAGGGGGCGTCTGGCTGGATGCAGGAAGAACTGCTCTCAAGCACACCTGAGAAGAGAAGCTGGAGCTGCAGAAAAATCCAAACCCAGGCCCTCCCCGGTGATGCTCCCCGAAACAGAGCTGTCCTTGCCAAGGCCCTGCCCGGCGTGGTACCCGCAAAGGCACGGTCCAGAGGTGCTGGACCCCCAGGTGCTGGGCAGAGTCAGCAGCCCCCTGGGCAAACACGAGAGGCACCGCCAACTCTTCTGAGGAGAGTTGGACTCAGCCTACTTCCACCAGATGGACTTTTCTAACAGGAGTCTAGTTGGTGATAATGCCAGGTGTGGAAATGCTTGCCAAAAAGCCCTCAGTTCAAACCCACTCTCCACTCCCAAGGGCATAAAACACGCCATGTACTTCTGTGAAGATTTACATCCTCAGAAATCCTACATGGGCCCCTATAAGTCAGAATCACTCGAGTGGGGTGGACTTTTTTTGTTTTTTAAGTAATTGAAAGGCTGGCTGTTCGACCCTACTCAGAAGCACCAGGAAGAAAGGACTGAGGACCCATTTCTGTAAAGGTGGCTGTCGTTGCCAGGCATAGTCAGGAGCCAAGAAAATTGCTCCACATTCTCCCAGTGATAGCTCTGGTCACCGTGGGTCGAAGCCCACAGGAGTGACACATCGGTTGAGGGTTCTGCTGGTTGGTTCTCAGCCCAGGGAAAAGTCCCAATGTCAGTGAAGCGTAGTAAGCCAAGCAATCAGCAAAATAACAGCCTGCGCCCAAAGCATTTGAAAATATTGACGGCTAGTGTGCTTTCTAGACTAGCCTGCTGAGATGATAAGATGGAGAGATACAAATCAGATAGGGCTATAGCAACTAGTGTAGGTGCAGAGACAGAAATGGATACAGAAATACAAATAAGAAGATAAGCAGACCCAAGAAACCACGAATGGAAATAACTGGTTCCCCCCACCGCTCCACTCTGGGTGATTGGCAAACGGGATGGGCCTTCGCGCTGACGTGTGATGGTGCCAAGCAGAACTTCAGGTCCTACAGCGAAAGCCACACCACGAGTAGATCAAAGGTCAGATCTCTCCACCTAGACATGCTCCGTCTTTCAGCGTCTATACATCGCTTACTAACAAGATGCATAGTAAGAAGGTGCATGTGAATCAGAGGCCGCCAGGCAGGCGAGCAAAACCCCTGCCTTTGGTCCTGACGAACTGGTCCAGTGGGAGGTGGTGGGCGCCCTCAGAGGAACTGCCAGCCCTGCACCCCAACGGGGCCCCTCAGGGCAGGCACTGTGTCCGCAGCAGAAACACCATCCGGGAGAGTTCACCTGGAAAGCAGGGGCTGAGCTGCGGGGAGGGGGGGAGTGTCAGGCAGAGGTAGGAACCAAGCTGTCCATTGAACATCAGAGCTGGGCAGCTGGAGACACACTCCGCATCTGAAATCGCTGGGCAAAGACTCAGGGAAACAGAAACGTCGAGACAAATCCTCGGTCCTCTGGCAAATTAGTCTTTCAGTGAATTGATCACTTGGAAAATTGGCTTTTAGCAAATTGATTTGGGGTGTCTAGCCCTGCTCCCGGAAGGATATGCATCAGCCGGTAGTGGGGGAGGAGCCTGTTGGAGAGGAACAAGACTCCCAGGGGCAGGCCTGCGTCTCTGACACCCTGCGTCTCTGAGCCCTCCTGGCCCAGGCAGGCCTATCTGAGACTGCTGTCCAGGAGGCTGGAACCTGGTTACCTGGTTGCTGGGGGGGTAGCCTTGGGTCCCAGGTCGCAGAAAGCACCTCTCCCAGGTGCAGGCAGCTGTGTGAGGGTCCTTGATGGGGCTGCAGCACTCAATGACTGCACCACGAATCCGTGAGATGTATGGGACTAGAGTTAGGACATGGGGTCAACACGTCCTTAGCGGCAAACCAGATGGACATTCATGGTCACAGAGCCAAAGAGAGAGGGGACAAGGCACATTTTGGTGCTGTCTCACCGAGTAAGTATATCGGAGCAGCCCCCAAGGTTCCCTTGAGAAGGGGGAAGTCCATGAAGGCGACCATCACCCACGGAACTGTATTGACCTACAGACTCCCTGGAGAATGCTGGAAAGATGTGCATCAGGGACCCGGGAGACCCCCTCCTCACATCTGCTCCCAATGTCCCCACATCCTTTTCTGAGCCAGGTTCCTGCTAGCCCTGAGCACACAGGGAGGAATACAACCTTGTTCTTGCCTTCCAGGAGCAAGGATTTAAAGGATGTTGCCAGAGAGGGGTCTGGTGGGGTTGTGTGTGGTTCATCAGTGTGGGAATCTCCCCAAACTGTAAATGAGATGATGGAACAGGTCAAAACGGTGGGCTCCCACCCTCTTCACCCAGCCTGACTCCAGGTGTCAGGGCCTGAGGCTAGAAAAACCTATGGGTTTCTGGCAGGACTGGTGTGCTGGTCTTCAGACACGCCAGGCTCAAGGGCTAGGCAACTTTAACTGGGGGAGGCCAAACCCTGAGGGCCTTCAGAGAATGAGGAAGTGAAATTAGAGACGATGGTATGAATTTGAGAAGACGGTGTGATCTTCAGAGATAACTGGACTTCTCTCTCTCTCTCTCTCTTACACACACACACACACACACACACACACGGTGTTACTCCCAATTCAGAAGCACTGAACTGAGCTGGTGGCATGCATGAATAATACAGCAATTACTGCATCTAGCTTGGCTGTATTATCTGATCAATAAGATGATGTTGGTGATGAACTGGCATCCATGGAGGAGGAGGAAGAGGAAAAGGAGGAGGAAGGAAGTCTTTACACTCTTCCCAAGTCCCCTCACAGCCCTCCCTTTATCCTCTCCAGGCACACGGAGCATGTGGGGCAGAGTCCTGTGTCACTTCCTATGGGGAAGTGGAGTCCAGTCAAGTCAATCCCTTTGTTGAGGTCCAGGACTGATTTGGACCCCAGTCTTGTGTGTCCCAGAGCAACAGTGAGCTCACTGGGCCATCTCTGGCTGAGGCCTGTGGCAGCTGCCCCTGGCTCCTCCCCACCCTTCCCAGGAGGGCCAACGATCTCTTGCTGCTGGTTAACACATGCAGCACCCTCTGAGGTCAAGGAAACAATGCAGAAAAGCCACCCTTGATCCTGCTCAGTACAACCCCTAACTGACACACAGGGAAGTCCCTCGCATTACCAAGTTCCAAGCAGTCCAGTCCACTGACCCTGAGAACTCAATCCAGGGCACTGCAGGGCCAAGGGCTGCCTTCCCTGGCAAGGGGACCTATGCCCACAGCCCCATCAGCACCCTCCCTCCGTCTCCCCGCCTCCTCCAGACAGTGGGGTAGGAGGAGATGTGGTTAAAAGCTGATCTGAGACTGTCTGTTTGGCCACAAACACATAGCATTCTGCAATCCCTGCAGCCAGTGGACATGCTGACATTTCTTGTGGAATTACTGCATGCATGGGTGAACGAATGAATGACAACGATGATATGTGTATAGCACTTTCTATGTTGACCTCACCTTTGTACTCAAGATCCCTTTTTATTCTCCAGAGAGATCTGAACAGACAGCAGGGCTGCCCACTGTACGGGCAGGGATCCTGAGGCCCAGAGAAACGGTTGGCACACACAGGTCATGCGCTGGGACCAGTCTGAGCCCAGGCTGCACCTCCAGTGCACCTTCCATATGAGGACTATTGACAGGCCAGGCTGTCCAGCCATCCCATGTCCCAGGGAGAAGTTTTCCCTGAAGATGTGGCTATACCCAGAGATGACATAGAGGCTGAGATGACAGGAAAGCCCCCAGAGGAGGGGGGTCCTCACCTCTCAGGCAAGGACACGGGCACCCTTTTCAAATAGGCCTTGGCATTTCTTCCCCACCTACGCCACCCACCGTGTTTGTGCACAATTTCCAGATCTGGATAGGAACTGAAAACTCCCTGTGCATTCTCTCTCTGAAGTTTGACTCATTTGGGGAATGGGGGGTTGGGGGTGGGGGTGTGAGACACCCTAGACTCAACATCTCGAAATACACAGACGGATCTTCTTAGACTCCACATTCACTTACTCCTTCCCAGGATGTTCCATGAGACTCATGCCCACCTCTGGGAGTTATCAGGCCTTGGTCACAAGTCTCTGGCCCCACTAAGCTCAGAACACCTGAGGACCATATTCTCCTCCTGGGAACCCCTGGGGGAAAAGGGGGTGCTTCATGAATGAATGAAAGAGGTGGATGGGGGATGGGTTAAAATAAATAGACAGCCAGCAGGGACTTCAGCGGTATGTGTGTCCCGGGGTTAGCTCAGCAGTTTCCCTCTGTCTTCTGGAGCAGGGAGGAGCAGTGGTCCTGAGCACGGGCCCAGGAAGGTGAAGAAGGGGCCTCCCTCTCTGCTGCCATCGCTCCTTCCAGGCATGGGGCGGGGCGGGGACTGAAGGAACCCCTTCACTTGCTCAGCAAGATGGAACTTCCAACAGCTGGAGTTCTTGCTGGGGAGAGCTTGGTGCCCCTTTCACCCAGGAGCTTGACTGTGGGCTGGTGAAGGGGGTGGAAAGGGCCCCAAAGGCATTCTCAGCTGAAGGAAGCCCACACCCACCCACTGAGCAAGAGGCAGCCAGTGGACATGTCCCTATTGTGCTCCCAGGAGGTGGCAGCCTGGAAGGCTGGGCTGGCCAGGCCTGACCTCAGGCCCAGTGAGAGGCAGCAAGGACAAGGAACAGCAAGCACCAGAGAGAGGGCAAGGAGCTTGGCTGCCCCTGGCAACCTCCGCTGCTTGACTGCAGGCCAACTAGGGCTTGGCCTAATGCACTTGACCTTGGTCTTGCTATGATCTGAGAAATGCAAACACGGACACGTACGCCTGTGGGAAAGAGAGGCAAGCAGGTGCAGGTCGCCCAGCCACTCCTGGCAAAGCGCCACAGTCCAGCCAGTGACTCTCAGGGGCCTGTCTACCAGGCCTTGCTGGTGCCCCTCCACCTCCTCCCTACTCCTCCCAAGGGCCGGGACACCTCCCTGATGGGTAACGCCTACCCCCAAGAGTGTAAGGTACTTCGGAGGTCGCAGCATGGCAATGAAAACAAATGAGCACCAAAATTCAAAAACTCATCCCTAAAGCTAGAAGGCCAGCCTTCCCGGTCAGATGGAAGCTGAGGGCCCTCTCAAGACTGTGGCCTGTGATCTCCCTTCAGATAAAGTGACCATATTTTAAATGGGACACCACTGACCAAGAGGGGGGGGGCTTGATTAAAAATTTGGTCTATATGGAGCAACAAAAATGTTCATAAAATGCAAAAATAGTATTGTAATATATTTATTTTAATTTTAAAATGCTGCAGGACAATGTTAACTTGTTAAACAATGGGGTGTCTGGTCACCTTATGGCTTCAGATCTAGGATGGAACACACACAGAGACACACCACACACACACACACACACACACACACACACACCTCCACCTTCTGCCAAATAATCAATGGGTCTATAAGGCAAACACTTAGAATAAATTGTAAAAGGAAGTGAGATAAGAATGAGAGAAGGAGTCTGAGAGGGGTATCAATGACCTAGGTTGGTCCAACCCCCTTCCTGCAGAGGAGACCCAGGCCTGGGAAGGGGCAGGGCTTAGTGGATCTCTCGCAACTGTCAGATCCCCCTCAGTTCAGAGCACTGTGTACCATGAAGCTCTCCAATCCTCATTCACACCAGAGAGTGCAGCATCGCCCTCGGCCACTCTTGACTAGGGCTGAAAGCAGTGGGCTCCGGGGGCATAAGTGGGTGGTGGGGCCTGGGGCCCGGGGTAGGTAAGCAGGTACGCTTTGCTCTGGCCCCGGCTTCCCTGCCAGCCCCTCTCGACATCCCGCATGACAGCGGAAGGCAGAGCCCCAGCCTGCTGGTGAAGCCTGCCCCACAACAGGGGTCTATGGCTGCTGGTCCCCAGATGGTCTCTGGAGACTCTGAAGGTCTGAGTGTCTTCTTCACCCACAGCTGCAATGACCCCGGGTGAGAAGCTGCCCTGGGGTCCACCCGTGAGCCCAGCCTCCTGTAGAGTCAGCTCCACACCCCACGGTGCCATTGCGCCTCAGGAAGAGATGTCAGAGGCAGGCCTCTGGTGCCCTCTGCTGTCCGGAGCTCCTGGCCTGAGAGATGTCGGGGAGGCTGAGGGCCGACCTGGTCACCCAGCTGTAGCAGCCCCTCCAGTGACTCACCGCCAAACTCCAAGAAGGACGGTGCATCTGGCAGAACAGGCCGGCCGGGGCTCACCATGGCCACCAAGAATCAAACAAAGAGCACACTGCCATCAAATCAGTTACCACACGCAGCCGCCCGGGAGGCCCGGGGAGAATGGCCCAGTGCATCTCTCAGGCTCACTCGGAATGGGAGCTGAAGGCCCAGCTCTCTCCCAAGAAGCGACTGGTGGTTTCAAGCCACTGACTTTGTGCTTAGCAGCCCAACCCCCTGCAAAGAACCAGGCTGACCCATGTCTTGGCTTGCTCACTGTCATTTGTCGCCCAGTCGACTCCGGTCCATGGCAGTTTCTTGTGGGTCAGGGTAGACTTGTTCTCCACGGGGTGTCTGAGGTCTGGATTTTCAAACAGACCCTGAGACCCTCACTCCAAAGTTCTTCTGGGGGCCTGGAACCTCCAACATTTAGGTGAGTGGTCGAGCCCATGAACTAGAACCTGACATGACAAGTCGCCCCAAATTGGGTGGCCGTAGCCACTGTGCATCCTCATAATCTGAGCAAGATGGCAGCAGGGGGAGGAGTCAGTCCAGGTGTCTCTCCTTGGCTTGCAGCTGCATCCTTCTAATTTTTGCCTCTGTCTTCACATGACCCTCTTCTCTCTGCATGTCTACACCCAAATCCACCGCCCCCCCCCCCGCCTTGTTACAAAGGACATCAGTTCTTGCCTGCCCAAAGCCAGCATGACCTGATTTTAACTTGATCACTGTTGCAAAAAACCTATTCCCAAATGAGATCACATCCACAGATGCCAAGAGTTAGGACTTGAGCAGGTCTTTGTAAAGGACACAGTTTAACCCATTGCAACAACCCAGGTCTTTTTCTTGAATGCGGCTCTCTGGGGCACTGACCCATGGTTTCTCTCTCTGGGACCCAGACTGAGGGAGCTGCCACTACCTCCAATCCCATCACTGGGAGAAAGAGGGTAGGAGAGGCCTGCAGGGGAATGTTAAATCTTCCTCTCACAGCTCGTTGGCCAGATCAGGTTGCATGACCCCACCAGAGCACAGGGACCCTGGAAGTGCAAACCTCCAAGTGCCCAGAAGTCAGGGAGTTAGTTAGCAGTATTGCAAGCACAGTATTGATAATGGCCACCAATGATTAGCCTGCTCTTCTGGTCATCAAAAAAGACTCATTCTATATCTGACGAGCAAAATACATTCATCTCTTCCCCAGGAGTCTCCCTCTGTCTGCCGGGGCATCCGCATAGAGCTGCCCAGAGTTTTCTGGGCAGGAGAAAGATAACAGGACTTTTCTGTACAGGAGAAGATAACTAGGTCTTTTCTCCTGTGGCCGCTGCATGGGTTTGAATTGCCAGTCTTTTGATGGACAGCAAAGCACTTACCTGGTAAATCACCAGGAATCCTTTCCTCAAGGAATCCAACTTCTCAAATCCCCAGGTAAAGCACTGAGCTCAAGCTGCCTGGCCACTAAGCTCTGCACTCTTTACCAAGATGGATTCTCTTGCCTCTAAGACCTACTGCTGTTAGGCCATTATGGTAGTTATATAATCTGCTGTCAATTTGAGAGGATTAAGCCTGAACAGGTGGAATTTAGTCTATCAATCAGGCCGTAGCTTGATGACCTCATTTGGAGGTGCTAAGGAGAAAAATAGCTCACTGGAGGTGGGACACAGTATCACTCCCCTGGAGACATTGCAGCTGACAAGACACATGGAACTGTGAAAGTGCCCTGAGCTGGAGCAGCCACCTGGAGACCCCCGCCAGCTCTGAGATGCTTACAACATCAATGGATCCACAAGATTTCCCACCCACTGGCCTGTGATCTTCCTGCATTCAGCATCATTGCATATGTTTGGTGAGTCTGACGATGACGTTATAGATTAATATAGAATATTTGGGTTAATATCAGACTTATGGACTTGACCTGGACTGGGCTGGGATATTTTCTGAATATTCAATTGCTCTTGTATATAAAGCTCTTTCTTATACACCTATGAAGGTCTATAAATTGTGTTTCTCTAGTCCGCCCAGACTGACACCACCATCGAGAAGGTTCTAACTCCCAGTGGCCACATGGACAATAGAACGAAGCACTGACTTCTCTGGGGCCATCTGCACAGTTGTTCCTGTGTTAGAGTCTATCAGTGCAGCCATGGTGTCCATTCATCTCTTCCAAGGTCTTCCTCCTTTGCACTGCCCCTGGCGTTCCCCAGAGATGGTCTCTCCTGAAAGCATGCCCAAAATACTGGAGATGAAGTCTCCCAATCATGCTTCTAAGGAGTGCTCTGGAAGCACTTTCTCGAAGACGGATCTGTTTGTCTTTTTGACAGTCCGTGGTAATTTCAATATGCTTCTCCAGCACCATCATTCAAATGCTTCAGGTTGTCTTCCCTATTCAATATGCAGCTGCCACACATGCACACGAGGCCACTAAAAGTTCCATGGCCTGGGTCAGGTGCACCTCAGTCCTCAAAGGAGCATCCTCGCTTTTCACCACTTGAAAGAAGTCGTACGCAGCACATTTATCCAACGCCATGTATCGTTTGGTGTCTAGAGTGCTGCTTCCCTGGGCACTGATTGTGGATCGAAGCAAGACGAAATCCTTGACAACGTCAATCTTTTCTCTATTGATTGTGATGTCACCCAGTGTTTCAATTGTGAGAATTTCGGTTTTCTTTACATGGAGTCATACCGAAGCTCCAGGGTCCTACTATCAAATTACTGCCTCTTACGACTTTCAGTGTTTAGTGGCACAACGAACAATATAACAGCAATCAACACTCTGAATTGTAGAGAGGCAAATATGAGACACCCCCCCCCAGCAGATGCTGCTTCATAGCACTTCTGAAATCCGGCTGGGCTAACGTGGTTGGGTCCCCACGCTTGAACATCAGCATTGAAGACAGACGCATTAAACAACCTGAAATCTACGGATGACACAGCCATGCTTGCTAAGAGTGAAGAGGACTTGAAGCACTTATGAATACAGGTCAAAGACTAGTCTTCAGTATAGATTACACCACAATATATAACTGGACCTCACAACTGGACCAACAAGCAATGTCATGGTAAATGCAGGAAATATTGACATTGTCACGGATTTCATTTTACTTGGCTCCACAATCGCAGTCAAGAAATCAAATGATGTGATGTATTTGGGAAAATCTGCTGCACAAGACCTCTCTACAGTGTGACAGAGGTAAGATGTTCCTTTAAGGATGAAGGTACACTTGACCCAAATTGTGATGTGCAAAAGCTGGATAATGAATAAAGAAGATGAGAGAAGATTTAGTGCGTCTGAAAGAGAGTGCTGGTGAGGAACATGAAGTATGCCACAGGCTGCCCAGAGAACACACAGATATGTCTTGGAGGAAATAGCAGTCAGAATGGACAGAAAAGGACTCCCTGTGATGTACTTAAGCTGCATTGACCAATCCCTACAAAAGGACATCATGTTTGGTCAAGTAGAAGAGGAAGACCTTCGAGGAGATGGATTGACACAGTGGCTGTGACAGTGGATTCAGACACAGCACCAATTGTGGAGATGGGGCAGAACCAGGTGCGGTGCGCATTCTGTCGTACACACGGTCACTCCAAGTCAGAAGTGACTCAATGGCAGCCAGCAATTCTAGAACACCTGTTATTTACCCGCATTACCAACATGTTGGTTTAGTGTGGTGGCTCACACAAAGCCACGATGCTGCAAGTTGTGCCACCAATGTTACTAACACCCCCAGGGCTGCCCAGGGTAGGTACATTTCAGCAGAACGTCCAGAATAAGTCAAACTAACAACAACAGCAACAAGGGCCTGTAGCTAGACCTCCAAATATTAGCTGCAACACCCCCCACAGATCAAGCAGAAAAATCCCTGGTCTGACCTGCTTGCTTCATGCATGTTATTGGGAGGGATCGATTATCAGCAAGGGCATCATGTTTGGTGAAGTTGAGGACCAGAGAGGGCGAGAGAGACCCTCAGCGTGATGAAGTAGCACAACAGGCTCAGTGACGGGCGGACGGACGACGCTGGCAGCTGTGTAGCATACAGGCTGCTTTTTTCTACTAGTGGTGATATAGGCAGCAGGCCACCTACAGGCCACCTACGTTTGGATTCAACTAGTATTGCTGACTCTTCAGCTTCCTTGTCTGTGGGAGGAAGGAAAGAGGCCAGACAGTGAATAAACAGGACGAGAGTAGAGAAGCCCTGAAAAAAATGGATGCCTTTGAATTATAGTGCTGGCAAAGAATATTACATATACCATGGACTGCCAGTGTCCACAAGAGTAGAAGAGGGGACAGAGGGTCACAGAGCATCCTAGACAAAATGGGTTGCATTAGCTGTGAGTAAACTGTAAGAATCATGATTATTTTAAAGTTTGTCCACAGGCTCACAGGTATGCCTTGAGTCTCCAGAGTACTTGGGCTGGTTCTAATTTGCAAAGTCAAATTAAGTGGTGCCCCTGACTCTTCCCATAACACACGGGGCTTTTTCAGTATGGTGGTTACATAATCTGGTGTCCATTTGAGAGGATTATCAGTGAAGGGGTGCAGTCTGGCCTATGAGTCAAGATAAAGCCAGTGAGGCCTCTGTGTGGGTGTGGCCTTCTCCTGAGAATTCTGGCAGAAGGTGGGTCAGCACACTCCCTTTGGCTGCCTCCCTCGACAGACTAGGAAGCCTCCTGTACTGTCTCACGTTGATCTCCTATTCTCCTGCAGCAGCTGGCTTTCTTCCACTGAGTTCTGCAGTACTTGCACAACTTCTCACTATCAAATGCCTTCTCCAGTGTTCTGGAGAACATCTTCCCTCTGACTCCTGGGTCTAGGAGATTTCCAACACAAGGACCTTGGGTCCAAAAGACATGCTCTCTCCTAACTCGTGTTAATGATGTGCCTTTCCCACTTATGGAAAGTAAAGCTTAGTTGGAAGGTAAAACCAACCAATCAACTCATAAGGGTTTCCTAAACCTCATTTGCATTATTACAAGGCTGTCCAATCTCCTTGGTGGGTCAAAACACATTTTGCATCATCCCACCCAACCACCTGGTGGAAGTAACCAGACCCAAGCTAGAGGGGCCTGGTGGAGGCGTCCATGGTGCTGAACAGGTCTTTAAGCCCACAAACAGCCTCCACAACCCTCCTTTGGGCTTGGCAAGAGTGTGGCCTTGGCCATGAGAAGTTGGCCTTGACTCTTCTCCCTTCGCTCCTTAGCCAAGACACCCAGAGCTAGGCTTTCCATCATTTGCAGAGTGTGCTCCCTGTCTGTGAAGGACGCTGAGAGGACAAATGGGACAGTGTGGGTCCCACGCCCCGCCCAGTGCCCGCTGTGTATTAAGCACCCCATCATTTTAGTAATGATCATTTTATTGCTTCTTTACACTCAATTAAAACCCACTAATTCAGACCTATCAGAGAGGGCAGTCAATGACTGGAAAGTCCACATTAAAAAATAATTTAAAAATAATGTAGTTTTATTGCTTTAAAATATATTACTCAATCCAAGCTAATAAAGTGTTGCCTAGTGAGCCCTTGGGGGACTTATTTTAATGAACAAATAACAATTTGAGCTTGGTCTATCAATTATGGGTGTGGGGAAGGGCGTCTTCTGAAGTACGTGGAAATGCCTCCAGACCGTGTACTCTCCTCTGAGATTAGACGTGTCCCCCACAATCACCTCAGTGTGTTTTATGAATCTGGCAGCTTTTCATAACTGGAGAGCTCTCCAGGCAGCCTCAGCCCCAGGCTGGCCAGGTTTTTCCAGGCTGTGACGTGGTGATGGCTGATGGTGACACATTTCATTGAGCCGAGTCAGGGATTTTATGTCCTTTCCGCGCATCCATCTCAGAGCAGGCATCTTCCCCAGTCACTCTCAATGCTTCCATCACATCATCAAGAGGTGGTGGTGAAGGTCCGGCATTTGGGGCTAGCCTCATATGCGACCCAAATCTCAGCCCTGGCTCTTGCCAGCTGTATGACTTTGGGCAAGGCGCATACCCTTTCTGACAGACAGTTGTAAAGGGGAAATAAGATGATTTCCCATACAAGATTCCTGTGCAATTGAATTAGGCCATATATGTACCAAAATGCATGGCCTGGCATCCAAGGGCCCTCTACCAGCTCCTGGGCTATATAAGGCCCAAAAAGTCATTCCTACCAACTAACATCACACACCACACCTAAGAGAAGCAGTGCCAGCCCTCACATTCTGGGTGAGTTCATGAAATGTTTGATCAGTATGGCCTACAATGATGTAACAAATACCCAAATGGTCCTTGGCGGGAAAAGACTCCCGACCCCTGATGTAGAGAAATTCATGTGCTATCATTAAGGTTACATTCAAAGACATTGCTACAAAACCATGGTGTCATTTAAGCAAAAACATCACAGCATGAAGCTACTACTTCATGCCAGTTGACCTAGGATGGTGTGCTTCTGAAGGTGGGATGTCCGCCTTCTCTCCAATGCTCCTCCAGGAACTGCTGCGCTTCCATTCATGCCGAAGCAGCTTCCCCAAAGGACTTAAATCGAGTTCCCCATCAATGTCCTTCGAGTGTGAGGAAGCCCTTAGAGCTAAGAGCAGGGCTGTGGGTGGATGGGATCAGTTTTCTGCTGAAATTCTCAGAACAAGCAAGTGCTACTGTGATGGGGGAGGAAAAATCTCAGTGTGGCTTGCCTGGCCTTTTTCTCACAGATGCAGTTTTCAATTTTCTTAAACCTCCCATGACCATCTTGTGTCCTTGTAGAAGATCAGTCAGGGTGACCTCTTTGCAGTCCTTACAGTCTCCATAACCCTCTGAACTGACCTCTCTGCTTTGATTTTAAGTAGACCAGCCAATCCTATCAGAAGAATCCACTCTTTTGACTACAGCTTTGTTCTGGAAGGTGCCCTTCAGAGACTGAGACAAGTGCTTTACTGACAGAACTTGTCTGCAGCCATCCGGTGATCGCAGGGATGTGTGGAAGCATGTTTTGTTTGGAATAAGGGCATGAATGTATGGGCGGGACCCCTGGCAGCGATGCCCTTTCACTCCCTCATGCAGGATGAGCCAGGAAGTCGTGGGCGCTCTCCAACGGAGGCTCCTCTGGGGAGAGAACATTGACATTAGTATTCTGGGAGCAGGCCAGTCCTTGATGAGTGGGGAGAGTTGTCAACAGACTGTGATTTCAGAGCAGAGCCCACAAATTATTGTCATATTATTATTAGAAACCAAAGGAGGGTTTACATTTGTATGAAAGCTACCCAGTTTCTCCGCACAGCTCCCCTGAGACCCTCTCTATGTGAGGAGGAGTGGGCAGGGGGCATGGTGTTTGTCTGCACTTCTGGGTAGGCCAAGTTTGAGTCAGGAACCTCTCCAGAGACCTGGGATTCCAGCCTTAGTTCAGTTCCTGCAGGAAGACAGAGCCTGAGTGCAGGCTGGAGTCAAGTTTGAGTCTGCTGTCCCTGGGGGTCAAGAAGCACCCAGAAAATGAGGCCCCACAACCCTGGGGCCTGTGAGGGGAAGCCAGAGCCTCATCTCACTGCTCCGCACCCCCCTGTTTCTCAGAGGAGTGAGTGCGCCGAGCCCCAGAAGGCATGAGGGACTCACCACTGCTACAACAGAGTCATCACAAGTGGGTGACTTTAAGGAACAGAGATTTATCTTCTTGGGGGGGGGGGGGAGTGGGGGTGTAAATACTGCTCAGCTTCTGCAGCCCCAGCAGACCTCGGCACCTGGGCTCTTGCTTTGGCTTGTTCCTGCCCATTTGTTTCTGGGCTATAACTCCACCTAGGTAGCTTCAGGAGGGGGAACTCATGGCAAAGGTCAGTCAGTGTCTTGGCTATGCCCCTGGCAGCCCTTCGGAGCTGTCCCTCATGGTGCCCCAGTTGCCAGCGTTACTCACGTGAACGCAGCCAGTCGTTGCTTCCACAGCCACCCCCTGTGCTCGCTCTTACTTGGCTTTATGGAAGCCCCTCACTGTGAGCATGGGCTCCAAATCTCCTTAGAAACTCACAACAGTCATGAATGTGCTGCTGGTCTCACAAATTTTGCAAAGCCCTGTAAGTTACTCCCAGTTCCTACGGGGCAAAGCCACCCTCTTCTTTATGCGACGCTTTTTACATCTGCTATCGACTGGAACTTTGTTCTCAAGTGATTGTCGGTTTCTGTAAGTCGTGACCCAGGGAGGGGCAGCGGGTGACATGGTAGGCCACTAACTGTAAGTCTACAAGCCTCTCCACTGAAGAAAGACAAGACTTTCATCACCTTTACTTTCCTAAAGATCTGCCATGCAGAAAACCCCAGGGAAGTCGTCCCACAGGGTCACGATGAGTGGGAATCGAGGGGGGGATGAAAAGCAGTCTGGGGGTGCAGCCCGGCTGCTCACCGACAGTGAGGTTCGAGGCGAAAGCCAACTGGGCTGCCCACCACAAGGTCAGCAGTTTGAATCCACCAGCCACTGCCCTGGAGAAAGATGGGCCTTTCTACTCCCCAAAAGAGTGGGAAACTCAGAGGACTCCTTATTCCCTGTCCTGTAGTTGCTGAGTCAGCATCGAGAATTCCACACTAAGTTTCAGTGTTTAAATGATCATTCAAACTGTAAAAGATGGCACAGAGGGCCTAAAATAGGCACTTTCTAAACTAAATATTATACCTCGGAGTTCACACTGTGCCACGCTTTTAAATTTAAAGCGAAATGTTTAAACGACAGTGATCACCTAGCCAATGGCTGCCATTGAGTCAATGCTGATTTGGGGTGACCCTCACAGGATAGGGTAGAATGAGACTTTCCAAGTCTATACATCTTTAGAAGAACAGACAGACCTATTTTCTGCCCTTAGAACAACTGATGGATTCGGACCCCCTGACCTTGTGGTTAGCACTTCCCCAACAGTTTCCAGCAGACGCAACCAAAGGAGAAACACGCTCGCTGAAGGGAAGTAGATGCCGATTCATAAGGACCCAATAGGACACCTCTCTCCTGCAGAGCTGCTGCTGGTTCTGAACTGCCAACCTCTCAGATTCCAGCCCGACTTGCCGCCTCGACACTGCCACGGCTCCATTTCTAGACACACCCTGGCCAACTGCAAGGCTTTCGGGATTCTCTCATCCAAATACAGCCAGAGGTCTGCACACAGACACATGGTCTCACACAGCTCCCCCTGCCCAAGTCCCTCACTCCTACCCCTGTTCCCACTTCGCAGGCTCTGAAAACAAAGGCAAGGCTTTGTCCTTGGGCAAAGAGGTGACCCGCACATGGAGACTTTCATGCCAAGTCAGGAGAAGGGTTTGCCACCACACCACAGCCCTGCTGAGCTGGCTTACTTCATCATAAGGGATATTCGTCACTCTGTCTCTCAGAGGTGGATGTGGTGGTTGCCTCCGCCTGGTGCCAACCATTCTATTTAGTGCTCTCAAACCCTAGCGCGCCTCGCGCTGACAAGAAGCCCAGTGACATAAGCATTGCTGTCCACTGTACAGAAAAGCTCAGAGTTCTCCAAAGAGCAGAGATGGGATTCAAACACAGGACTGTGTGAGTCGTACAGCTGCAGCCTGTGCCCCGTCTGCCTCTCACAGCTCTTCCCTCACCCCGGCCCCCATCCTGACCTAGAAGGACAGGCAGAACTCCCCGTGAACACAATATCAGAGGGCTACCACGCTTCCCTGCCCTGAGACCACCCCTAGGAATTGACCCCATCTACTATCAGGCTGGCCCCTCTGTGGGCCACAGCCGTGGAAAAGATGGCACCCAGCAAAGGCTTCTGGGAGTCACACCCATGGGCTCCAGGCTCCTCGCAGGCACTCCGCAAGCTGAGCCCTTGGCTCCTGGAGCCTCTCACCTGCCTGAGCTTTGCTCAGGCTGTCGCCACAGCAACCAGAGGCTGCTCTCCGCCGCGAAGTGCACCAGCAAATATTGATCCAGCCCTGTCCTAGGTGCAGTGGGATAGACAGAGGCACTCTTCTGGGCAGTCCTGTTTTAAAACATGCTGCGTAATCAATATCCTAACAGAATGGGGAGATCAACAAACATGTACATCTGACCCTGTTTCTTTCAAGTCCTTTAAAGCCCCAGGAAGACAAAATGGTCTCCTTGGACATGGATGATTTGGGGGCCAGAAAGAGTTGGGGGTCAAGTCGTGGCAGCACCAATACTAACTATGCCATCAGGCAAGGCACGTGCCTCTCTGAGCCTCAGTTTCCCCCATTACAACCCAAGAGTCCTTATCCGGGCCCAGCTCCCAGGACTCTTTAAAGATGAAATGAGCTAATGTATAACAAAGAGCTTTGTGGACTGTGCAAATGTTAGGTTGTTCTTTCAATAAACATTTATTAAGCATTTACTCTGAGCCAAGCCCAGAGTTAGGCATTAGTGCCTCCCCCGTGTCCATGGCCCAGGTTCACTGGGATTCACCTTTACCTCCTGTTTTAATGGAGGCAAAAGTCACCCAACAGAGCATGGGAACCAGCTCGAAACGAGTGCTGTGTGACTTGCGAGAGGTCCGCCTTGGGGTGTGGCCGCTGCTCCATGCCAAGCGACCCGTTCCGCATGCCCTTTGTCACTAAGATCTTTAAGGCATCACTTACTCTCTGGCTCTCGCTCAGTCCATCTAGGGATGCTCCACAATCGTCCAGCCTCTGGCCCCTGTGACTCCAGGCCAGCCCTCGATCCAACCTCAAGCCTGGAAGCAGAAGCCAGGCCCACTCGCCAGTGCTCAGGACACCAGCGCCCCAGTCTACCATTTTTAATGATACCAGGACATGAAAAATTAATAAGAATTCATAAAATATCAAGGGTTCATGAATGGGGTAAAGTGAGAAGGGGGGAGATGAGGAGCTGATACCAAGGGCTCAAGTAGAAAGAAAATGTTTTGTAAACAATGATGGCAACAGATGTACAGATAAGCCTGATATGATGGGTGGGTGGGTGGTGATAAGAGTAGTATGAGCCCCCAATAAAATGATTTTTTTCCCCAATGACACCAGGGCTGGATGAGCAGGTAATGGCTGGACGACTCAGGAAATCACCTCGCATAAAGAGGCCACTATGTTTCCTTGAGGGCCCCTCTTCCCTGAAATCAACTCTCTGCCAGCATCTCATCCCCCCCCCCCACAGTCTGCACCCCCAAGCCAGTACCCCCATGGCCCCATCTGCCATCACCACCCTGTCCAGTCAGGGGCAAGGGAGGGGTGGCTTTCAGGCAAATATTGGACTTGGCCGCCTTTGCCGTTTGTATCAGGAACCCTATTGGTATTATTGATTGACAGATGCAGGCACCAACTGCTTAGACGACTGAGCGCCCGCGGATGGAGCTAGGTGTTTTAGCAAACAGCCCTAAGCCTGGGCAAACAGGCCCGTTGGAAGAAGTGCCCGGCATGTTAGCTGAGCAAACCCAGGGCTGAGCAAACAGCTTAGAAGAATGCGCCACCCCCACGTCACCTCAAGCGAGGTATTGATCCCGCTGGAGGCAGGAGAGGGCCGAGCGGGGCTCGGGGAGCCACACACCCAGGCAGAATGTAAATGTTATCTTTAAGCTGCGGCTGTCAGGGCCCTAATGGGCATCTGTTTGGAATTTGTCTTCTTGCATATCTTTAAATCCAGGTCTGGGCCACGCACAGAATTTAATAACCACTTTTCAGAGGGGTAGGGACTAGAGATGGATTTCATTCCTCATAAGCTCAATGGGGACGCTCAGAAGGCAGCTGTCTCTACTGGGAACTTTCTGGAAGTGAGTCCCAGGCTAGAAAAGAAGTGACGCTACCGGACATGGGTCCAAAGGCCCCTGGAAGGCAAAGGAAACCCCAGCCATGGATGTGTCTCGCTCTTGCCTGACAGCCGAGCTTGTGCAGGAGAGCTGGAAGCATGGAGCGGATGCCAGGGCTAGGCTGAGGACCCCGCTGGATCCAGTCAAAGACTGTGTTCCAGTGGGGTGGATGAACTGAGGCTGCTGCCTGTCTGCCGAGCTAGATCAGTAACTCTTGGGTTCGGATGGGTTTACCTAGAAGATGGACACAAAAGTAGTCAACCCATCACCATCGAGCGGGTTCTGACTCATGGCGCCCCCACATGGTGCACCAGTGCAACCGCTCAGCTGAGTTTGCCCCGTCCTAACCTTGCCCCCCCCACCCCCCACACCGTTCAGGTCAGGAACTAAGTACAGGCCGTTGGCACTGCCCAGGAGCCTAGGGGATCAACAGTGAGAAGAGGCAGATCTTATGTTTGCAAACACCTTCAAGTGTCGTTTGTTCTCTAAAATCTAAAATCCATGCTTGCTTGTCAATTCATAGTTCTGTAAAAGAATGCAATTAGAAAAGTGACCCAAGGTCACTTTACCATGGGTAAAGTGACCAGATATTAAGCAGGACACCATTGACCAGGGAGGGGGGTGTGTTCTTGTTTAAAAAATTAAAAATTTGGTCTATCTGGAGCAACAAAAATTTTCGTAGAATGCAAAAATAGTATTGTAATATATTTATTTCAATTTTAAAATGCCACAGGGCATTGTTAAATTGTTAAAAAGTGGGACATCTGGTCACTTTATCGTTGGGGTCTTGAATGAGTAAGACCCCAGGTTTCCAATTTCTTCCTGAGGAAAGCAAGCCAACTCCCTCACCTTCCTCTGCTGTCCCTAGCCCAGGCCAGGGCCTCAGCTGAGAGGCAGGCAGCAGGGGACTCAGCCCTCCAGTCCAACAAGGCAGCTGGGAACATCCTGGGGCCAGCCTGTGGGAAGGCTGCTGACTAGACTAGCCTGGGGCCGAGAGCCCGCGGGATGACCCCGGGCATCACTTGGCGGCAAGTTCTACAAGAGACCACAGGGAGCTTGGGGGAATCTCTGCCTTTCGGCACGAGGTCTCCTGGCAGTAATGAAAAAGAGAGGAAACGTGTCTCCCCTGAGGAGGGACTCCGAATTTTAATGTGTTCAAATAGGCACCAGAAGGGAGGATGTAGGCAAAATGGTTAGGAGTCAGTCCTAACTCTGCCACTCACTAGTTATGTGCCCTTGTGAAGGAGGCCTCACACTCCTGAGCTTCAACATCCCTCCCCATTAAATGGAAATAATAGCACACCCTGGGGGACTGTTGCCCCTGAGCGTTGGCCATCAGTGACCTGCCTCCTCCCCTTAAATGGCCTCACTCAACTGACAGCCAGAGCTGATTCTGGAGCAGGGTGGAACCGCCCTTTGAGTTTCCGAAGCTGGGAATTTGTACAGGGCCAGAAAGCTTCAACTTTCTCCCATGGAGTAGCTGGTAGTATCGAACTGCAGACCTTGGGGTTAGCAGCCCAGTGTGCAACCCACTAAGCCACCAGGGCTCCTTCTGTGAGTGGTAGGGGCTCCTTATTTCAGGAGGGGAGTATGGGAATGGACCCCAGGGAGAGCAGGCCGCCATGACCATGATCCAGCTATGGCTGTCCCTAGAGAACCCAGCGTCAGAGGTAGGAAGAGACACTAAGACTTTCCCCTGAAAGCTTGGGGTGAATGACAGGCCCCTATGATGGCTGAACACTGTGTACACAGGAGAGACAGGTTGACTTCCTAACCCCTGAAGTCTGTGGACATGACCTCATTGGAAATAGGGTTTCTACCGATGATCTCTGTTCCCTGAGGTTGTTCTCGAGTTGGGGGGTCTTTGCCCGGTTCTGTTGTGGTTGTTGTTTAGATGTTGCCACGTCAGCCCCCAATTCATGGAAACCTCAAGGTCAGGGGTTTGAAACCACCAGCAACTCTGAGGGAGAAAGATGAGGCTTTCTACTCCCTTAAAGAATTACCACCTTGGGCTCAGCTCCGGTGGCGTAGTGGTTGTGTGCGGGACTGCAGCCCACAGGGTTGGTGGTTCAAATCCAGCAGCAGCTCTCCAGGAACAAGGCTGGACCTCCTACTCCCCCCAGGGGGCAGTGATGCCCACACACACACAGAGTTACCATCTCAGACTCCCACAGGGCAAGTCTAGCCTGTCCTAAAGGGTCGCTATGAGTCGGCATCCACTTTACTCCATGGCAGTGAGTCTGGGTTTGGTTTTTTGGAGCCTTGGGAAGATGCTCTACCCACTCCCCTACCCCCAACTGTTGCTAACCCTTATAGGCCTGTCCATAGAGTCTATATGGGCCAGGATCAGCTCATGGCAGTGAGGTGGTTGGGTTTATAATTTGGCTTAAAGTGTAGCATGAGGGTGAATATCATTCCAGGTGAACATTATTTTTTTCAGAAATAGGTCTCCTGACCTTTCTTCCTGGTCTGGATGTTCCAGTAAAACAAGTGCAACATCACAGCAGCACAGAGCCTCTGTGGACAGACCGGGAACAGTCACCCTGGAGCTGTACCTGGACCGTGACGCTTGCATCAAGGATCCCTCACTGCCTCCAAAATCCACTATGAGGCCTGTCCTTGTACATGGGGAGGAGTCGCACACACAGAGAAGAGGCCACCTGGAGACAGAGGCAGGGATGGAGCACCAAGAGTGGCCCCTCACCCCCAGCGTCGAGGCAGAGTCAAGGGAACAAGTTTCCCCCGGAGTCGCCAGAGGGAGCAGAATCCTGTCCACACCTGGTTCAGAATCTTGGCCCCCAGAAAGGCCGGGCAATGCACTCGGGTCATTAGGGGCTACGCAGCTTGTGATGCTTTGTGATGGCGGCTCCAGGACACCGTGATGGTGGTCGAAGCACCCAGGCCTGCACCGAGTGCCCAGGCAAGGCCTGACCTCCAGGGCTGCTCCTCTTCTCTTGCACCTTCAGTTCTGTCCTCAGCCCCCAGGGGGCAGCAATCTTTGAAGACAACACTGGTCCACCAAAAAATGGGACGTTGGCTCATCAATGGATGAGCCATTGAAGGCCCTGAGAGAGGAAAGGTCTTGTCCAAAGCCAGAGGCTCTCTGGGTTTGGACAGTAGAGAAATGAGACAGATGGTGGCTCCTTCTAAAAGAAGCCGTCAGGGGGTCACAGAAGGTCTCCTTCTAACAGAAGTGGGAGGTAGCCTAGCTTGTCTCCCTTCATCTAGGAGTGATTTTCTTCACTGCCATTATAGACTAATTCAGAAGCTGCCCTAAGATGACATTCTTGCTTTCAGCCTTGCTTTTCCATGATTGACCTGACCCCGCTGGAAAGTTCTAGCTCAGCAAGAGGTTGTCTCAAAAGCATCATCCGGGAGCATGAGAGAACACACAAGGACACGCACAAACTAGGGGGCAGTCTATGGCTTGGGTTGAATAGAGATTGTGAGGTTTCCCAAATCCAGGTGGCCCAGCATCTGGATACCTACAGAAAATGGACCTGGAAGGCCAGTGCCAATGAACCCCAGAGACAGAGAAGGTCCTGCATTTGGTGAGCATTGGAGCCATGGCTGCTTGGCCTCCTGGGCCTCCTCAGCCCCTGCACTGCTCCCTCCTGTGCACAGAGCAGGGCCGGAGCCCTGGGGTTCTAGGTCTTCCCTCAGCAATGTGGGACGGTGAGATGGAGTGTGAGGAAGAAAGATGTGGGGGAGGAGAAGGGGGACGGGGGACTTCCTAAATAAACCACTGCTGTTTTCAAAGTTCAGGAGGGTAGGCCTAAAGCCCTGGAGCTGAGACAGTAAGACTGTGTTCTCCCCTCACCCCATTCTTCCCTGATGACTTACTCCTCTGGACCAAAGCTCTTCTTTCTCTGGGGAAGATGGGAACAATTCTGCAGGCCTGATAAGAGTTTCCAGCTAAGGCAGCAGTGGTTGTCTCAGTCATTGGGCCAAATATCCCTCTAGGGCAGTGGTCCCCAACCTTCCTCATGCCCCAACCCTTTCATACAAGTCCTCATGCTGTGGTGACCCCCAACCATAAAATTCTTTTTGTTGCTACTTCATCACTGTCGTTTTGCTACTGTTATAAATCAGGGAACCCTGACATCCAAAGGGGTCGTGACTCACAGGTTGAGAACGGCTGCTCTAGAGTCTTAGTAGAAGGGTGGGATGTTAGAAGCCCACCACCCACAAACTAGGAAAGGGAGTTCCAGGAGCTTAGTCCCCCAGCGGATCAAAGAGGGGGTGAAGACAGCTTCACCACCATCACTTTGCCCCCCAGTAGACTCCAGGTGATAGTGTCCCCAGGGGTGAGAGAGTAGGGTGTCCAATTGCTTATCTTTTATTAGTGAGTCACTAGTCTTTCTTTCAAGTATTTCTGGATAGACATGAACCTCCTATATTATAGTCAATGGCTCCCAGACACCCTCAGAAGAAAGGCCTGGTGAGCTACCTAATTGTGAAAGATAACTAACATGGTCAGTGTAAGACATACAAAAACAATCATTTACAAATTATCAAGGGTTCATGAGGGAAGGAGGGTGAGAGAAGGGAGGGGGAAAATGAGCTCATGCCAAGGGCTCCAGTAGAAAAAGTTTTGAAAATGGTGATGGCAACAGATGTACAAATGGACTTAACACGGATGGATGGATGGATGGATGGATGGATGGATGGATGGATGGATGGATGGATTGCAATAAGAGCTGTAAGAATGACAAACCTTGGGCTGAGGCCTGGTGGCACAGTGGTTGTGTGCGGGACTGCGGGCCACAGGGCTGGAGGTTCAAATCCAACAACAGCTCTCCAGGAGCAAGGCTGACCCTCCTACTCCCACCAGAGGGCAGTGATACCCATAAAAACAAGAGCTGTAAGAACCCCAATAAAATTATTTTTCAAAAAGAACAAAGAAAGGAAAAGGACCACCATGCAAAGCCTGGGGAGCTCCCTTCCCTGCCTTCTGGCTAAGGTCAGGCGTGACAGGCCTCAGGAAGGCAGTTATGCTCGCCGCCCACGGAAGCACCAGGATCAGAGTCGGCCCAGTGGGGATGGCTCGGCCTGAGTGGGAGGATCCAAGCTGGGCCTAGCTTTCAGAGACTAACCCGCTGTGGAGTCTGAAGTCATGAGACAGTGACAGCAATGGACCTTTCCTTTCTCTGTCACTGTCCCGTCTGCAAGCAGGCCCCGCACTCCTGCTTCTGAAGACACAGGCTCGTGACCCACCAGGAGCAGGTCTGTCTATCCACACAGCTCACCCATCATGACATGGGAGAGGCAACGTGGTGGAGTCCCCAATAATTCCAAGCCCAGGAGAGAGGGAGTTGTGTAGGCTGCCCTCATCTACCCGGATGCATGGCCACGAGTGCTGCCTGCCGGGACATCTAGGGCAGGCCTGTCCGGAGCCATCCAGCCTGGACATGCTTGACCTTGCTACAGTCACTAGTCTGAACTCTGTTACTGTTTGTTGCCTGAGCTTAGTAGTCTATTATCTTTATAACAGTAAACAGCCCTGCCCTTTGAAGACTGACTTTCAGACTACTGACCTTCACTTGTTAATATGCTAATTACCTAGGCTTATAGATAAGGCATTTCTGCTTGTCTTGACTTGCATCTTTGTGATTGGTTGCTATTTAAGTTGCCCGCTTCACTCCTGTATACCCTTATTAGCATACGGACGTCTTTGAGGACTACAGCCCCTTTTGCGCATCATACTTGGCACTCGTCTAGGATTGGCCCCCAGTTGACTTTACCTCATTAGCATGAGCTGTGACCTTTACTGCTGACATTGACTATATTTACCCTAAGTTTTGCTCCAATAAACGAGACTTGATCAGAATCCTGTCTTGTCTCCATTTCTCGCGTCTCCTGTCCCCCCAATTCCCGCTCCTCCTTCCAGGACTTGTGAATTACGGACCCGCAGGCCGGGACACAGGCCTGTGGCTTCCAGTGGAAACTCACCAGCTCCACGCCAGCGTGTG
>PVJH01028258.1:0-27553 GCA_004026705.1 Nesogale talazaci
AAGGCTTCAAGAACTAGAGGAAACTTGTATGCATCATCACTGCCCGGCTGCCCCTTGACTGGTCTGTCTCCTCCCCATGACTCCCCTGGAAAGGGGCGACCAATTACTTACCAGTGGGCCTTAGGTCCCCATCCTGCTCTCCCCCTCCTATGTAATGATGTGATTCTTGTTCTTTGGTGCTCGATATCTGCTCCCTTCAGCCCCTCTTGATCACGCATGCTGGTGTGCTTCTTCCATGTGCGCTTTGCTGTTTCTGTGCTGAATGGCTACTCATTTATCTTCAACTCTTTGAGACTCCAGGCATTCAATCAGTTGTTACCTGGGCACCATCGTTTCTTCTACTCTGTTTGCCTCTATATCCATTTGTTTTCAGCAATATCAGGAGTCAATTGGTCCATTGATTTTGATTTTTGTTCTTTGATACCTGATTGTTTCAGCACCTCATGATCGCACAGGCAAGTGATCTTCTTTTATGGTGGGTTTTGTTGCTTCTGAGCTAGATGGCTGCTTGTTTATGCTCAGGCCTTTAAGACCCTGTATGCTCTATCTTTTGATAGCTGGGCCCATCTGCTTTCTTCACCACCCTTGCTCATGCTCCTACATGTCCTCAATGGGTACCGGGGATGTGTGCACACAGTGATATATGTTTATATGTGGGTGCACAAACAAATGTGGTGAAGAAAGCTGAAGGTGCCCAGCCATCAAAGGATATATCAAGTGTCTTGAAAGCCTGAAGATAAACATTCGACCATTTACCTGAGAAGAGACCACAGCCACAGAGAAGAAGCACAACAGCCAGTGTGGTCAAATGATGGTGAGAGTGGTGAAAGGTCTAGGGAATAGACATCAAAATGGGGGGTGGGGGGTGAAGCAAAACAAACATATATCACTGTGAGCTCCATAGCTTTAATGCCATATCGTAGCGCTTCCCATCAGACTACATCATTCACATGGGAAGTTCTAGGGAATTTAAAAGAAATATTTTCAACATTTACAATCATCAGGTTAGCGTAATATCAATACACAAGATTTATCTTCCAATTAGTGGAAGAGCACTCATAAAGCCCAGATCTGCAGATTAGTCCATATTGCTTTTAGTCTTCTTGTTCTGTTGTAAATCTCAGTCAACACCTTAAACTAAAGATTCCTATTTCGGGATCAGGGTTTTCACAGATGTATTAGAATTTGGTCCAGGGTTTAGTATAGGTCCCTGCTCAGAATAAGGCCTATAATAAATAAATAAGGCCTATGAGCAACTCCAAGACAATAATGTCTATTCTCAAAACTAATTTTCTTAAAACTGAAGATGACAATAATCTTTGTGAGCAATAATAATTTATGAAGTTTCTTCAGGATTAAACTTTAAAGGCCTTAGGTTTGGACTGTTCCTTTCAGTATATTTTTCAACTGCATAATGGTGCTAAAAGAAGATTTTTTTCATCAAGGTAAGCTTTGTACTAAAATATAAAATTGCCTAATTCATGCCAGATATTGCCAGTACCCAAGTTTTACGACTCCCTCAGAGCACAGAACATTCAAAGTCACAGGAAAACTAGGCAGCCTTGTGCAAAGAATTGTGCCTTTTTCTTGGTTCTATTTTTAAGAAACAGGAGGAAAGGGTGGAGGAAAGGGTGAAGGGAAAAGCAATAACAACAAAACATGAGTGCTCGATGTAGGCTCTATGAGGCCTATACACTAGTGAGGGGGGCAGGTTGGGGAGGGGGGCATGATCCTTGTTAATTGTGAAGATCTGAAGACATGCTTAAAACAGAAACTGAGGTCACTAAAAAGTTATGTGCTCACAGCTGCATGGTGCAAAAATAGCAAATGTGGCTTTGCATAAACTAAGATGCTGATAACGGCGAAGTTTTATCCAGTGGGGTCTTTTCCATTTCCTCTTCACCCTACCAGGATTGGCACATTTAGAAATCAATAGTTTAATCACCCACAGGTGGATAGTGACTCTTTTCAAGAAACAAAGCTAGGTATTTTTGGAGGTAAAGAAGTCAAGTTTTCATCCTCACTCTCAAAGTGGTTACACCCAGGTAGTGACAGTACAGATGTGAAAAGAAAATGAACATCTCCCGGCAAAGCCCCATTTCCAGGCTCCCAGGCTAACTGTGGCTTAAAGGGAACAAGGAGTCCGTTAGCTCACTTGGTTGTTTCACCTTCTGGGGGAAACTGGTTGTCCTTCATCTATCATTTTAACTTCTCTGGGCTTCCATTTCCTTACCAGTGAGGATCCTAAAATTACTGTGAGGATTCAACAAGTAGGTGGTTGTAAAGCTGAGTTAAATAAAACCAAACTTGTCTCCAAGAAGTACATGCTGACTCATGGTGATCTCATGGGTGACAAAGTGTAACTATTCCCTGAAAAAACAAACAAACAAATAAACTCACTGTCGTGGTCTCTGTACTGACTCATCTTGACCCGACCAGACAGGGGAGAACTCCCCTTGTGATTTTCCAAGACTGTCAAGCTGTCAAAGGAAATAAATGCCCTGTCTACTTCTGAGGAGGGGTCAGTGTTTGTTCAAAACTGATGACCTTGAGGGTCACAGGTCAACTCCTAACCGCGAGGCCATGAGGACACCTTGAATTTCTCCACTGGTTTATAATATCTATAGAGGCAGTCACCAGGACTTTCTTCCACAGCCACACTGGGTGTGTTCAAGCCACCAACTTCTAATCAAGTGCAAGCCCTCTGTACTACCCAGAAACCTATTAAAGTTGATAAGAGGGTTTAATGGCTGATAAAGAGCTTGTCTCATCATTATGACTGCTAGTATTATCTACCCTCTCCATTAGCTTGTATTTAAAAGAGTGTTCTGTTGAGTTCCACTCTAAACATGAAATCACTTTCTCATGGATATAAATTGTAGCTAAGAGACATACAATCTACTATGTATTAAATAGGTACATGTTATGTAGGTAGGTGCCGCTGAAGCAAGCATTAAGTAGATATTTATTACTTGTTATGGGATTACAGCTGCTATAATAACATTCATTGAGATGATGAAACAAAAGTGTCGGTAAAAATAGTGTGGCGGGGTAAGTGTCCAACCTCTTCTAATTTCACAAGAAGGAAGGGAGATCATGCTCGGCACCAACAGCCCAAGGCTGGTTTCTATTAGACAAAGGTCAAGCTTACCTCCTTTCTCCAGTTTTGACCATCAAATCTTTTTACCATCTGTCCCTCCCAGGGTGACCCTCTACTTCTCTGCTAGGTTCAACAATGTGTCAAAATATTTGCACAGAATTCACAGATGACTATTATGGGGTTTTCTTAAGGAAATAGCAGTTTACAATTCAAGTTCAGAAATAACTCGGGATACAGTTTTTTAATCTGTATTAGAAATGACTCAGAGTTCATTTTCTTCTCAGCTAGGACCTGCTTGGAAATGTTACAAAGTTCTTTAACTCCACTAATATGTGCCTGGAGGCACACCCCATCTACCAGAAAGTCTCCAGACAGAAGGCACGCAAGTTTCTCACTCTGTGGACTGGAAAGCCCAGTGTGCCTTCTTCTGGCTCTGCTGCCAGGGCTGCAGCTGTTTCTTTGCCAGTGCTTCTTGTCATCCACTCTTTCCTGGCCGTTCCCAGAGCTGAGATCCCAGGTCAAAATGGCAGTCTGCTCCTCTCTCTTCTTGGTGGTGGTAGTCAGGTCCATCCGGGGTCTAGCAAAACTTTAGACTTCCATATATATTCTTTGAATGAAAGCACCCCTACATATGTGCCATAAACTTATTTACATTATTAGCAAGATATCCAATCCCTGAGGTGGAGCACAGGTTCCTAATTTGCATAGTTCCATTCAATCATTTGGTGGTCATTGCAAAAACTGTAGCTAAAGGGACCACAGTAAATAACTCACTGCACATTCAGGAGTTGTCAGCAAGATTGACATCACAAATGGTTGTCAGACAAACAAGCAAATGCCTGGAATCATCCCACTTATAACTAATGTCTACCAACAACAGACAGTGAATAAGAAACAGACTGATGGAACAAAGATAGTGGTGTGTGTGTTCCTTCAGGTAAGTCACCCACTTGCTATGCAGGTAGGCTAAAATTTAAGTCCCTCAGACTAGACCCTGGTTCTGTGAATGAGCCCACCGCCTTATTTTTCTTTGAGTTAAGAAGTCTCAGCATCCAAGCCAATTGACTATGTGTCGTGCTGATTGTTGGTGCTGCGGGCTAGGTGTTGACTTGCTAGTCTCCAGGTCCACAGTTCAAACTCACCAGCTGCTCCAAGGAGAACTGATGAAGCTTTCTACTTCTATAAAACATTGTTATTAGTAGAAAACCGATGTAGGTTTACTTAGAGTTGGAACCCACTTGAAGACCATGGGTTTGGGTTTGGGTTTGAGGACAGTGCTGCTTGCAAGAAGAAATTTCCTGATTTTTCAGGCCAGAAGAAGTACCGCCTTCTAATTGCACAAAGACTAGCACCCACTTTGGTACGATGAGCAAGTACTATGATTACTCAGTGTGATCCCTGGGCAGGCATGGAGCCAGGAAATAACCCAGGAGGCTGTCATAGGGCATAGGATTTGAGTAAGACCTTAGAACTGGCTTGCCGACCATGAAATAGTGAAAAGGAGGGCCCGTTGTGGAATAGGGATGAGCAAGAAAGCAGTCCATCAGCCTTCAGCTAAGCTTCCCAAAGAAAATGTCTTTTCTGCTGGCTCTAAGATAAGCCATTTATCCACAATTTGACCTCTTTGATACAGGTATAATTGTGTGTATCTGTATGCAACATCATCTACTTTAAGATGTTTAAACTAGGAAAGCAAAGAACTCATATAACCAATTCTTTGTGAAGATCTCAAGCTCTAAGATTCATACTTAAGGACTTACTGAAAATTCTGTCAGGTCAGGGTGGAATGACATTGTCATAGTCTGAATCAGTCGACCCAAGTCTAAAAATGACTCATAAGAACTTGTTATAGTTCAAATAATAAAGATAAAAAGGTCCAGGCTTTTAGGACTTATTATGTAAGTTAAAGAATGTCCCCACCCAAAACATACATTTTAGAGCTCTAAAACATAAGTGTTTAAGCTTAGCCCCTGTATTTGTGAATTTGTGACCATGTTTGGAAATAAAGTCTGTCTTTGAAGGCATTATCAGCTGAGTCATTCAGTATGGCCTTTCTATCCATTTTCTTACAACTGTGACAAAATAACTGAGTGGAACAATGCAAATAAGGTACTGTGTGGCCCAACATGAAGATGGGGCAGTCTTGTTAATGCAAATAAAAGACATAGAATGCTGGTAGAAGATTGGTTAGTATTGCTATCTCATTAGGCTTAACATGTGCCAATGTCAGAGACTAGAGAGTGACCCTTTTACCATGAAGAAAAGGAGTCAGGATTGGAGTGTATCATTTGGAGTGTATCATCAAAGACCTGGGGTCTTTTCACTGAGACCCTCTTATACCCATGAAGCAGAGAGAGCTATAACACTAATTAGGATGAGAAATGGAGACAAACCTTTCAGGGTCCAGCAGCATTGGCATAGGGAGAGAAAGCCAGGAGACCAGCATGGGACAGTGCATTGAGTTTCTGGGTCCACAGCACAAGAAAGCCACAGTGGGTTTGCCAACCCACAGAGCAAGAGTGCTGAACACCTTCAAATAAGAGGCTTCCTGGAGAGTGGGGTGTCTCCCAGCACTTACTTGCAGAGCCAAAAACCTTTGTCACACTTCCCTTAGTAGGGCAGAGGCTAAGCCAAAAGCCAACCATAAAGACTGAGAACTGAGGGAAAAGGGCTGAGAGGCAACACCCACAGACCAAGAGAAAAGACCTGTTCAGAGGAGAAAAAAAGGAGGTTGTACTCAGAGAGCAAAGGGCCTGTCCTTAGGAAACCAAGAGTATACCTGACCTCAGGGGCTGGGGGCATGTCCTACAAAATGGAATATCTCCTTACTTGCATACCAAGAGAAATTAAGAGAGCTTCCCTGCACTGAAGAAGGGAAGCTTTGTCTTACATGCTTCCTAATTTCAGTGATGCAGGTGGTCTTGCTCAATGGTCTTCTGGGTCCTCTGTATATTTTAACCCACTGTGGGTATTTAGACTTTGTATAATGCTCATTACAGCATGCCCACTCCCCTCAACGTTTTAGTTCCTTTCTCCATTATGTGTCCTATCAACTCAGGTATTTCAGCCATATTCAGCACGAACCACTGCTTTCCCTAGACTTCTAAAAACAAGTGAAGGTTAATTAGCCATTAAAAACTAAGTGTGATGGCTCTACAAGTTGGGGCAGAAGTGCATCTGCCCAAATGTAATGAGCTTGCTGCAAGCCAGACTTATTTCAAACCTTCACCAAGCACTGCGTTCAAATCTCCTTTGAGAAGTCCGGGCCGGGCCAGCTCAGCCCTCTCCTCCTAAATCCAGCAGCAAATAATCCTGGACCCTACCAATATTTTGATGAGAAAAGTGCCTTCAAATAAATGTACAATTGAGTGGGCTTCTGTCACACAGTTAGTACTTAATAAATGCATGGACTAGATAAGGTAATTGTCAAGGGTTCTTTTTGGGTCCTCTAAGAAGATATGCTGACATCCTAAACCCAGTACCTATAAATGTGACCTTATTTGGAAATAGCCTGTTTGTTATCTGAAGAACACTTGTGAGGCTTGCCAGTGAAATGCTATTCTTAACATTTAAATTACAATGAAATCACTAGGGTTGTCCATAATTTTTTATGTATGATTGATATCCTTATGAGAAGAAAAAAAGAAACTCAGAAAGACACACAGAGAGAATACCCCATAAAGTGGAGGCAGCCCCCAATAAAAAAAATTTTTTAAAGGTGGAGGTAGAGATTGGACTTACACAGCCCCAAATCAAATGACGTCAGAAACAAGCAAAATTCAAGTTGGCAAGAAAAGATTCTTCTCCAATGGCCTTCAGAAAGAACAAGGCCCTGCCAGTACCTTGATTTCAGACTTTCCCTCAGAGATAATGCATCGCTCATGTTCTAAATCATCCAGTTTACTGTGCTCGGTGTCAGCAGCTCTAACAGAAAGAATGAGTGGAACCTTGTCATATGTATTACTAGGCTATGCTGAATTCCAAGGGAAGGGGGAATCAAGCATTCTTGGAGGGCACATCAAAATGGCCAGCCAGCACAAGCGCTCTCTACCAAACTTCCTGGATTAGAGGAAATTAAAACCCTGTTACCTACGTTCTGGCATCTTTTCTAAATGAGCTCTATCATCACTATACCCAAGAACGAAGATTCAGAGCACCAGCAAAAGTTTCTTGGTACAGAAAAACAAGGGATGTGTTTTTGACTGGAAGGGAGACAGACAGTACACAGCTTCTCAGAAACATAGCCCAGAGTCCCCACAACCTACCTTGGAATAAGGCCCTAAGCCAGGACTTTGGCTGTAATGCTCACAGATACAAATTCTTAACATTTGGGGACGGGGGGAGAGATCTGTTAAAATACACATTAAAAACACACACCACCTCAACAATGTTTTCATCTCCAATTCAGTGGCATTGCTTATATTCAAGTTGTACATCTCTTCTTACTGTCTTTCCAAATCTTGCCTCTATTAACATGAAGTCAATAACCCCTTTTTAAAAAAGCCCTCCCCACCCTGCCTGAAGCCACTAAAAACTTTGGCTTCTACGCATATGCTTATTTTATATAAATGAAGTCATATAATATTCACTCTTTGTGACCCACTTATTTCATTAAGCCTGATATTTTCAAGGTTCATCCATGTTGTGTCATGCATGAGACTGTATTCCTTTCCGGGTGAGTTGTATTCCATTGTGTATATCAACCACATGTTGTTTATCCACTTACTTGTTGATGGACATGTGGGTGCATCCATCATTAGCCTATTGAAAATGATGTTTCAAGGAACACAAATGTACAAGTTTCTGTTTGTGTTTCTGCCTGCAGTCTTACTTACCTTTCAAACAGACAAAAGGACATCTCCAAGAGGGACCTACTTGCCTGTTTGCCCTGAACTGCCAGTCGTTCCTTTCTTTAGGCTCGGGGGTGGCAAACTTTTGAGAGGGAAGAGCGAATCTTATCCCTCAGAACAATTTAAAAATTATTCAAGACCCATAAGTACATTTTTTATAAATAATGAAATCAGTGTGATATGGATAATATCCTTTACACAATTTATAAATGAAACTGAAATTTTACATCAGATTCAAAAAGCTACATATGGCTTGAGAGCCTCATGGGCCGGCTCCTGTGCTAAGACCTCTGGCTAAGCAGGTATAGGCTGTCTTCTTATTTTTCCTTTGCAGCCTCAAAGATTATCATCTTCAGTGCTTGCTTATGAGGAAAAGGCCAGAAACATCTATACCATATCATAAAAGACCAGGTTTCTAGAAAGAATGTGGTTTCAGCCACATGTATTAAACATGCTTTCAAATGTTGATCTTTCCACCTCTGCTGAGTAGGAACGACTCACACTTCAGGAAACACTGTGCATGGAAACCACAGCTCTGGAACATCTTAGGAAATGAGGGGAGTTCAGTCGGTCTCTTAAAACCATGACCCCATCAAGTCTTGAAACAGGTGTGTGCTGTTATGATTCAAGAGGAATACTGTGAGTGGTCAGATGTCGTTATAAACAAATGGTAGGTCAGTTGCATTTGAAAGTCTTACTAAGGTGGGTGACATCTCAACTTTCAGTTCTTGCCTCATTAAATGAATCTTGGGAAACATTTCAAAGGCTTATCAGGTACAAGAAGTACACTGGGCGCCCACCTCTGGGGAAAGCATAACCGATGGTATCTAAACCATTTTTATTTTAAAAGAAAAACTCATTAAGGAGTTATGAAGTAGAGACTGGTCATTGTTGTACATCTTTCATTGAAGTGCCAAAGAAAGAGAATTAGAACTCAATGACTAGAAATGAGCTTGAAGGAAAGAGTCATCTCTTCTTTTTATATTCACAGTATTTCCACCATTTCCCTGGCCTTATGGAATAATTGACATATTGCGTTGGGTAAATCTGCTGCACAAGGCTTTTTAAAGTGTGAACAGGCAAAGATGTCACTCTGAGAAGAAGGTGTGCCTCATCCAAGCCTTTGTGACTTTCATCACCTCACAGGTGTGTCAAAGTTGAATAAAGACAATGAATAAGAAAGACAGCTGGAGTCAAAAAGCCCCGAAACTAAGAGGTTGGTGAAGAATATTGAATATACTATTACCTTCCAGAAGGGAAAACAAATCTGTCTTGGAAATTTTGCAGCAGGAACGATCCTTAAATTGACATGTCTTATATTTTGGACATGTTCTCAGGAGGAACCATCCCTGAAGAAGGGCATCAAATACAAGAAGGATTTCTAGCAAGATGACCTATTGCAGTGTGGTCATGTACTTGGTGTCGATTTCATAATTGGGAGTGTTAGGGGTGGAGTCTAGCCTGTCAATCTGGAGATAGCCAATGAGACCTCTGTGTGGGCATGGCTTTCTCTGAGAATTCTGGGAAGTCTCGCAATATTTTCCCCTATGGAGGTGAGAGACTATCGACTCAGTCCCTGGGAGACTACTACTGACAAAACAAGATGACAACATGCTGATAGACCCTGAATCCTGGAGCCTAGAGGAGACGGAGGAGAAGCCATGTGGGCTTACCCTGATGGAACCAAACCTCTGAGGTCAGAGAAACCACATGGAGAATCCTACCAGTGCTGAGATGCTTGGGAGGCCACGGGGAGACCCCCCCTACCAATGCTGAGATGCTTCTACCACCACTGGATACTGGTGATGGACCCTGAGCCCTGAAAACGAGGAACCGTGGGGAGACCCCTGCCAGCACCGGGATGCTTCTACTGCTTCTACTGCTGCTGGACACACAAGATTCTGCCCCCACTAGCCTGTGATTGTCGTATGTCATCACACATGTTTTGTGAGTCAGAAGGAGACTTTATAGACTGGTAATGGACATCTGGGCTAATATTGGACTTATAACCTTAGACTGGACTGGCTTGGGATGCTTTCTCAATGTTCCATTCCTCTTGTATATAAACCTTTCCCTTATATCCATATGCATGTTTATGAATTTGTTCCTCTAATTTACCCAGACTAACACACGCAGTGAATAACAAGGAGCTCAAAACCAGCAACAATTGTTGAGGACTGGCAGTGTTTCATTGTGTTGCAGATAAGTCACTATCAATCAGAACCAAGGTGACAGTGCCTAACAGCAACATGAAATAATTGGGCATTTGGGGTGGGGGGAGGAGTTTGTCAAACTGGCAAAGTTTCAGGAAAACAGATATCAAGCTTGTCTGCACTCTGCAAAAAAAAATAATGTTTCCCAAAACTGAGATTGAGTCGTAAATGAAAAGCAACGGGCAGCAAATGGAACTAAGAGGCAGGCCGTTACATCTCAATAGTTGCCTCTACCTTTTGTTTGTAATTGCCAAAGGGATCCGACTGCTAACTGAGGAGAAACTATCTCAGCAATGAAAACACAGGTGCTAGCCAGAGTGATTTCTAAGGTGGTAGGGATTGAATTGTGTCCACAAAACAGATATGTTTGTCAACAAATATGTTGACATTCCAGCAGTTATACCTGCAATGTGGCCATATTTGGAAATAGAGTATTTTTTTATGTAAGCAACAATGTATGAGAGTACAGTGGTTTCTAAACCTAATCACTTCTGAGTGGCATCTTATAAAGTGAACACAGCAGATACACAAAAGGAGAAGATGTGCCTATTAGCATCCGAGAAATTCCAAGGATGGCTGGTAAGCACCAGAAACTAGGAAAGAGGGTCACAGAAGAAACTGACATGACCAAAACCCTAGTTATGGCTGCAAGCCTCTCCAGTTCTTTGCGGCCACTCACCTCTGGTATTTTTTAATTACACTGTCCCTAGGAACTTAGGCATCAGTGATTAAATCACTCCTGTTAGTCCCTATTGGGCACAGAAAAAAACTCTCACCAAGTTCCAAGCTAAGTTGTCCACTCTCAATGTAAGTCATGACAAAATAATAAAAATTTATAAATTATCAAGGATTCATGAGGTAGGCATGGGGGGGGGGGGCGTTGAGGGTGAAAATGAGGAGCTGATACCAAAGGCTCAAGGAGAAAGAAAATGTTTTGAGAATGATGATGGCAACAAATGTATAAACGTGCTTGACACGATGTATGTATGCATGGATTATGATAAGATATGTACGAGCCCCCAATAAAATGTTTTGGGGTGGGGAGGGGGAGAAAGAAAACATCAGCTTTCCCTAGGTCAAAAGCTCCCTCTAAACCATAACAGCTCATTTTTATTCCAATCCTTTTCCTTTCTGTCCAAACCAAACATGTGGCTGTGAACTCAAAATAAACAGTGCTGACTTGGAAAGCCACAAAGTTTGAACCAAAAACAAAAAAGCCAACTCTTATTGTAAGAGGAAGACACATCTTTAATGAACATCAGAGAAAAGATGTAGCTAAAACAATCTGGTGAAACATTGAAAAGGTCCTCTTTCTAAAGGCAGTCTGGTTCTAATAAATTAATGCCTTATAAATCTGCGCAACATGCAGTAAATAAAGGACTGCTCTAATCTAAGCAAGTTACAGGCTGTCCAAGATTCTGGTGTGGGGAAATCTGTGACTCATGCCTGCCCTTTTGTTCGGGATCAACCCTGACACTCCTTCCTGCTTTCTAATCTTTCCTTGTTTTTTAATCACATGCTCAAATGTTCCTCTAGCTACTTGCCCCGAACTAGGCTCTAGTCCTTTACAGGGACACCATCAGGCCACTCAGAAGATTTGTATGGCTTTACAGAAACACACCTCACAGCTTGGCTGAAAAATGGCCCTTCCGAGAGGTGGGGTCGTCACAGACTCCCTCCTGTGCGGTGAGCCAGGCAGGACTCCCACAGTAGAACACAGTTTACAGATCACAGGCCCGCACAGATGGATACCTTCCAGAGAGTGGTGCCGTAGAGAAAACTCTACACGATCAGCTGAAAGGTTGATGCCACAAGCCCAATAGCCACTCCACAGTGGACAAGAACAGGAGCTCTCCACCGGAGAACAATGTGGCAGTGAGTTTCCATAGCGATTTACAGTCTTGGAAACGTCAGTTCTCCTCCGCCCTACAATATCACAATGAGCTAAAAGCAATTCGTCCCGACACTTGTTTCGACATTTTAAATTGGGGGCTTATGTATTCCAGATGAATCAAGATGCCACTTGCCCTAAGAGGCCATTGAGAGCTCCCAGGCCTCCCTCCCTCCCTCCCAGACTCTTTCTCTTCCTCTTTTTTGCCCAGGGGGCTGGGTGGTGGACCACATCAAAGGGCCACTGGCCTCTGACTGCCAGCGAAGTTAGTGACTGGGGAACTGGCCAAAGATCAGAGGAAATGAGGATGGGGGAATGAGGTATTTGTTTCCTGACTTTCTTCCTGTGAGATTTTGTCAACCAAAGGGAACAATTTCTCTCAAGATAGCATCTTCTTAGGTAGGGCTTCCTTCTCTGGTGGGCTCCACAAGCTATGCTATATCTAGCCCTGCATTATCTCCAGTGATTCCCTAAGCCCACTCCCCCTTTGCACATTATTCCTTGACTCCACCTTCCTTAAATAACTGGATTCTAGTTTCTTCTGGGTTCAGATTGACATAGCGGTGGCCTGTCAATGACCTTTTCAATATAGCAAGACTCTCAAGTCTATCCGCAGAGAAGCAGGGAACAAGCGACATCGGTCAGAACAGTGGTGATCTGCGGGCATCTTCTATAAGTGGAGCAAGTAGTGTGCTTTACAAACAAACCTGCAGGAAAGGGGGTGGCCTGGGGAACACCCCAGAAGGGTCACCCTAGTCAGATCCCTGCGACTGGGGGGTATTTTCACAGATGAGCCTTCACTCAGATCAAGCAACTTCCCCAATGCAGTAAAATAGCCAGACACTGCATGGAGCTTACAATCTGTTCTGACACCAAAACAACTCTCTTTGAGGGAAGGTCTATAAGACCCAACACTTCTTTCATTCATTTAACAAATATTTATTGAGAGTCTTTGTATTCATTTCTTAACTTGGTGTATGTAAGTGCCCACAAAGTAAGTGATTTTCAATGGTAGAAATTTAGTGTCTCACAGTTCTAATAGCTAAAAGTCTGAATTCAAGGTGACTAAGGACTTTGTTCTCTCCAAAAGTTCTAGGGAGAGAAACTTCTGGTCTCTCCCAGCTTTGAGTCATGCCAGGCATTTCTTGACGTATAGCTGCCACATAACCGCACCGTCATACGACCATCTTCCATCTGTCTGACTCTCTGGCTGTCTCAGGTCATTTTTTACAATCCACCCTATTCTGGTATGACCTCTGGTTAGCTGATATTATCTTCAAAGATCTATGTCCAAACAGAATCACACTCAGGTCAGGAACTCAGCATTCTTTCTGAGGACACGATCCAATCTCTGAGAGTCTGTGGGCCAGGTTAAGCTCTAAGTGAGTATGGCATCTCACTTCCAAGCATGCCTTTCCCTCCTATAGTCTCTGGTTGTAAAATCTCTTTTTCTCTCTCTGTTTTGATCTCTGTCTCCTGTACACAGACTACTCATCTGGCCTTAGATTTAGGTTTCTCACTCTAAAAACATTCTAAATCTTCCAGCATCCAGAATTATTCTTCCTTAGAAATTTAACATAAAATACACTAATATCCCACTCTAACAACCCCCTTCCAACCATCTCATTCCTTTATCCCACCATCTTGCCTTCCCATCCATGTCATAGAAACATCTCTAGGACCATAACCATTTATTGACTTCCTGTTTGGACCCCTTGTTTTCCATTGCTTTCTCATTCAAATATTTCTCCATTTTGCCATCAGTGCTATGCTCTCCTGTGCCAATAGTACCACCACCCCAAATTCTTAACAAGCCTGAAGAACCCTTCACTATCTCCACTTCTTGAAATTTGAGCGTATCGCTTAGTTCTTGAAAACTTGGGCTCACATTCTACGCTCTCACATACATGAGGTCCTTCCCGCTCCTTGCCTTGGGTGAGCTCCCATTTAGCATTGAGATTCCAACCTGTCATCACCTCCTCGGTGAAAGCTCCCTGTGGCAGTCACTACTCTGGTGCCAATTTGACTAAGAGTGTAGGGGTGGAGTCTAGTCTGTCAACCTGAAGATAGCTGATGAGGTCTCTGTCTGAGCATGTCTTTCTCCTGAGAATTCTGGGAAGTCTCGCAGTATTTCCCAATTGGAGGTGAGGGACCAGAGATTCAGATCCTTGAAGATGAACAACTGATAAGATGAGATGGCAGCCTGCTGTTTGATCCTGATTTCTGGAAACTGGAGGAGCCAAGGGAGAAGCCACACAGGCTTACCAGATGGAACCAGACCTCTGGGACCAGAGAAGCCACAGAGAGACTCCTGCCAGCGCTGAGATGCTTCTACCCTCAATGGATACTGCTAATGGACCCTGAGCCCTGAAAATGAGGAGTCATGAGAGGACCCCTACCAGCACCAGGATGCTGCTGGAAACACAATGCTCTGCACCTACTGGCCTGTGATTGTCCTGATTTCATTGCATGTGCCTCATGAGTCAGAAGGAGGCTTTATAGACTGGTAGTGGACATATGAGCTAATAATGGTCTTATGACCTCAGACTGGACTGGGTTGGGTTGTTTTCTCAATGTTCCATTCCTCTTATATAAAGCTTTTCCTTATATCCATCCATATGCGTGTTTATGAATTTGTTTCTCTGGTCTAACTGGGCTAACACACTCCCCAACTCTGTAGATTCCCCAAGTTGACTCACTTTTTCACAGTACTTCTCACATTGCTTGTCCACGTTACTTGGGCTGATTGAAAGAGACCACTTCCACATTACTAGGGCTGATTGAAAGAGACCATTTCTTCTGCACTTACTTGCGTGCACCCAAGAAGCCATCAGGCACAAGAGATGCCCACCTTTTGACTCTTCCCCAAGATGAGTCAATCTTTGTCTCATGTCTATATCTTAATTTATCCGTAATCAGATGATAGAGGATGTTTCTGCTCCCAGAGCTGTTCTTGAAGAGATTACCCCATTTGTTCAGTAGTGCAAAAACGGTTCAGAGGTTGCATCAGACTTCCTCTGGTTTCCCTATTGCCACAAGGCAGGAATCAGTCATGCCACCATCCAACACCACTTTTAACCTAATCGGACACCAAGTGTTCCTCCCTAACACTCAATTTTTTTACTGGGTTGAATAATTCATTGCAACGATGGCATAGAATTCATAGAAAACACTCGGGATGAGGAGGGTTTATTAGGGAAGTTAACAGATCAGGATCAGTAAATAGTACAGATATAGTCCTTCTGGGTCCACAGCAGTATCTCTTTATCTCTTTTCAGCCAGCAACCAAGTTTCTTTCTGATCATCAGTTTCTCAGTCACGTGACCCCTGGGGTTCTGCTTCTGTGGTCCAGGATGACTGTTCTTCTCATTTCTGTTCTGTCTCATGGTCTCCACACTGCAGCCTCTAGTGCCTGTGGTCTTAAGCCTGTGCCATTTCAGATAGAGATTTCTAATGGACTTCACTGGTGGCTCTTCTTCCAGTGCTCTTGGGATTTCTCTGTGTCCCTGCATCCGAGGCATTTCTCATGCACAGGGGATGGAATAGCTCTGACAGAGGTGTGGTCTTTGTCTTTCACTGATCACACCCTCTAGAAAACAACGAATGATGGTATTTCTGCTGTAGAGTGAGGAAATCCTTTCTTGCAGATCACTGACATTGTCTAAAACTGCTTGAGTACACAAAGACTCTTCCAAGATTGACTGTGTGTAGTTGGTGAGACAGATTTTCATGGCTGTCAACAGGAGAAAGCGCACAAGTCACTCCTGTCAGCTCATGCCCACTCCTTGTGGATGCAGTTCACAAGCACTCTTTTCCTTGCCAATTACTTGGGAACAATGCTCTTCCTGAAAATATTGGATATATTTACTTACCAGTTTCCTATTTTCCCCATGAGAGCAGAGAGATTGTCTGGAACTTAGAAGCTCCATAAGCTTTGGCTAAATCATGGGACCTCATGTTGTCCGAGGAGAACTGAAAGTGATAAGGTGTTCAATGGATGACTAGGTGGAAGCATAGTGCCAGTGCTTTTTTTCCAAGATACCTTGAGTGAACTGAACCTCCAACCTTTGTAAGTCTAAAACCTGAGGCAGTTGCTGTGTGTATATTGAGAAGTTTTGAAGGGCAGCCTTAACTCCATCTTAAATCTTGAATCCATCTTGAATTTTAAAGTTACCTATTCTAACGGGGCTGAGCCCCAGTGGCGTAAGTGGTTGAGTGCGGGATTGCAGCCCACAGGCTTGGCGGTTCAAATCCAGCGGCAGCTCTCAAGAGCAGTGATGGGTAGCTCCCATGACCACCAGAGGACAGTGATGGCAATATATATATGAAAAAAAGTTACCTAGTCTAACAGCAGCTTTTTGTTCTGCTGGTCTGAACCATATGCCTAAACAAAATGTTATTCTGTATAATGCAGGATACCAGGAGCTTATGCCCAAAATATTTTCTCTGTGTACATGCAGACTAAAGATATCATATCTTGCTCCGAGACAGAATCAAGTCACAACTTATGATATGAAATCTTTGATGCAGCATGTTCTCAGAAAATATATTGTTACGAGCAAGTAAGTTTCAACTTATCTGATTTAACTTGTTAAGGAAATTCACTTTAATTTGTATGTAATATTAAGAACTGCCTACACTCTGTAGTCTCTGGAAACCTGTATCTTAAGATCAATTAATAACTAACAAACCTCTATCTTAAGATAAATTCATCAATAACTAGCAAACCTGTTAGCTACCTGATTTTAGAACAAGGTCTGTATTTTAATATCCTGTCACTGCCCTTTTTGTTCCAGTTATCAGGTTGTACTCATATATCTTTAATTCCATCATTAAATAGGACCACTGTGAAAAAGCACTCCTCTAACTCCTCTGCTCTCTGTCTAAAACATATTAAAAACATCCTTGTAAGTATTGCACAACAGATTCTATGGTTTCATTTTGATATCCACCAAGTTCCCAAGGAGAATTGTCCTTTAAACTATAATCAATCCCTTCATCGAAACAGCATTCACGTTTTCTCTACTGTATTTCTGACGTCAGTGGGGATCCGAAGAGGCCCTGTCTGCAATGACTCCCATGTGGGGCAGGGGTTAGGGGCACGGATCATAACTGCATGAAATCCGTGTTGCCCTTTCCCACATCTCAGTGATTGTCTCTCCCTGAGCAAGGACCTTCACTCTCTGAGGCTGAAGTCCTCCAAGTTCTAGTCTCACTTTACTCAGGACTGACCATTAGACCTGGCTGCGGAGTTTGGGAGGTGTCCTCAATTTGAATTATGGTTTGCTCTCGGGACATTTAGAGGAGTTCGTGCTCACCTCTAACTTCTGATATTGTAAACCATTTTCTCTAACTAAACCCCATAAAAACATCTTTATAATTATTTACTGTGAGTCATACTCCTTGGCTTTATTTTCAATGGGCCATGAAGTTCCCAATTTAAATTGTTGTTTGTCTCTCTATTTTACCCTTAAATTTGTCTATTTTGCCTCAAATAAACCTCTCTGTTTTACCCCTAAACCACTCTATTTTACCACAAGTTCCTGTACTACAAAATGTTTGGTTAGCAACTAAGAAGGTTGACTGTTTTTACTAGGCTGAAGATGGGGAAAGGACTTCTCAATGTCACTGAGTCACCTATGCCTTCAAGCAGAAACAGCCAAGGAAATGTGGATTATCATCCCTAAAACTTAAATATGACTATGTCACTTTACCGCTCAGAAGTTTAAAATGTGCCCATGCTTCTAACTAGATAAGACATACATGCTATAAAATCCAAACCTCTAATGGTGGGGAGGAGGGTGTCTTAGTCTGGACTCTGTTGCTTTGTAGAACTCCTCTTCCACCACTTCTTGTCTCATATGTCATACTCCAGGGTATCAAAGAACTTGCTGAATTCTGACCCCTCATAACTTCCCTTCCTGCCTCTGCTCATCTATCTCTTCTGCCTACTACCACCTCCCTATGTCCTCTTCATCTCTCTAAGACCTACTTCTATGTTAGTCAGGGTTGACTAGAGAAACAACTTCATAAACACCCCTATGTGTATAAGAAAGAGCTTTCTATACAAGAGTAATTGAATATTGAGGAAACATCCCAGCCCAGTCCATATCAAGTCCATAATTTTGATATTAGCCCATATGTCCCATACCAATCTATAATGTTCTCTTCAGACTCAAAAAACACATGCAATGGTGCTGAATGCAGGAAGATCACAGGCCAATGGGTGGGAAATCTTGTGGCTCCAGTGACATCATAAGCATCTCAGGACTGACATGGTTTTCACATGGCTTCTCCAGGTCCAGGGTTCCCACTGCCTTCAGTATAGCTTCATGTGTCTTGTCAGTAAGGAGTCTCTCAGGAAGTGAGCAGAAAGAGAGAATGTCTCCCGCCTCCAAGGAAGAACACTGGAATTCCCAGGATCCTCAAGAGAAGACCATGCCCACATGGAAGCTTCATTCACTATTAACTGATTGACAGCCTTGATTCCACTCCTTCACACATAATGCTCTCAAATTGACAGCAGATTATATAACTACCACAGACCATCCCTTGTCAATTTGAAGCCTTCACATAACTCTTTAGCCAAATATAATTTTCAAACAAACAATAATAAAATCATATATGTACCTAATAGCATAAAAATAAAATCTATACAATTCAAAACTGTGCCACCCTCATTTAAACATAGCATTCAAATTGTGAACAAAAAAATGTCCTGTGCCTAACAATTGCAGGTAAGTAACACCTATATCTTAATTCTATAATCCTATGAATATATTCCAGCACATAGGAAAGTTTGTAAGCCAACACATCACCCCTTTATCTTCCCAATTTTGGGTATCCCATTTCTATTTTGCCCATTTACATCAATGCAGTGCTCTGAGGAGACAATCATATTCTTTGATGTGAAGAATCTTCATTCCAGTAGAGACTTTGTGAAATCCACATCCATAAGCAAAGTCAAATCAGGATAAACGATCCATAAATTCTGCAGCATTATAAACCAGTTCACAAGCTGAAAAATCTTCTCTTTATCTAGTCAGATTCTGGTCAACTCAATGTGGGTCGCCTCGCTTAACCTCACCAAAGTGTCCCTTGGTCATCTTCCCTTTAGACCAGGGCCCCACCACAAATTCCCAGCAAGTCTACCCGCCTTGTGCTAAGTCATGAACTCCAGACCAGTCAACTGGCTCTCATCTTCTCCTTTAGTTCCTGGAAACCAGACCCATAAGTGTCAGTGACCAGACTCAACAAATAGATCCAGATGGGCACCTAGCAAGCATTTCAGCCTGCCCACAGGCTCTCTTTTCTATTCAGTCCTACAGAGAATCTTTCTTCATGGTTCCACATTTTTGCCAGCTACTGGCACAAACGGCTAGAATTCAAACTTCAAAAATCCAGAGTTCCTTTTTCTTCAATCTGTCAACAGTCTCCAGAGAAATCTCCTGGGATGCAAATGTCCTGAGTACTCAAAGCACTGGATGGGGTTTATCTTTTCAGAGTCTTCTTTACAGGCGTGTCTTAAATCCATTTAAGGATTCAATTTTAATGGCTGAAGACAAGTGGGCTTACAAGCTCTCCGTTTTCTATCAATCATAAACAGAAGAAATCAGTATAAACAAAGTAGAATCAGATACCAGACTCCATTCTTTTTTTTCGGGGGGGGGGGAGGAGCATCACTGCCCTCTGGTGGGGGTGGGAGGCTCAGCCTTGCTCATGGAGAGCTGCTGCTGGATTTGAACTGCCAAGCCAGGGGACCGCAGTCCCACACTCTATCACTGCACCACCGGGGTTCAGCCCCAGACCCGATTCTTAAAACAGTCCAGTTCAATCTTTATTTAGCTTATCTAAATTCTTATCTATTCTATTGATTAAAAAAATAGGGTTAGGTCTCTAAAAGTATTTCCTCAAGTCTGTCAGCCATTTTCTCTAAACAGCATGGTCTTTGAGAAATTAAAGGGGTGATTTCTACCCTTAGCTTAAAATATATATTAACATTCATTTTTGTCATTTCACACAGGCATAACCAAAGACTACAACCAAAAAAATTATCAAAATTTTAGCTTCCCATATTCTTATCAGAAAACAACCCAGTAAACCACATGGACATATCTGACTTCTGGATAACCAAATAAGAAAAGCTACCATCACGCAGAGGTCAAACAAACATCCACTCTCTATGATTTGTTTCTCTAGTCTCCCACACGTTCAAAATTGGCCAGGTTAGCACAATAAACCTTCTGGTCTTTTTTTTTTTTAAATAATAAATCATTTTATTGGAGGCTTTCACAGCTCTTATAAAAATCCATATATCCATTGCATCAAGCACAATTGCACATATGTTATCATCATTATTTCCAATTTTTTTCTCTACTTGAGCCCTTGGTATCAGGTCCTCTTTTTTCCCCTGCCTCTCCCCATCTACCCTACCAAATGCATGGACCCATGATAATTAATAAATTATTTTTATTTTCATATTTTACACCATCCATTGTCTCCCTTCACCCATATTTCTGTTAGTCCTCCTCCTCCAGGGAGGAGGTTATACAATGATCATTGCGATTGATTCCACCTTTCTCCCCTTTATTCCTCCCCCTACTCTCATGGTACCACTATAAAGTCAAGAGCTTTGCTCCAGCCTAGAAGCCTCTGAACTCTGCCTGTAGATACAGAGCTAAATACCTTTGACATGACAAGGATGAAACTTCCAAAAGCTATCACTGAAAAAAATTAGAACTACTGAAACATGTCTTCAACAAACAGAAAATTAATAGACATCAAAAAAGTAAGGTGAGAAAAATAAGAGAGAACAAAAGAATTTAGCTGTTACATAAAAATAAACATGACCTTAAATTATAAGAAACTGAAATTTTAACTAAAAGGTTATAGTTTAATATTAGCACCATGTTTTTGTTAAATATAATTAAATATGAGGGCCACTCCATCTGTGGTGGCTTATATGTTGCTGTGATGCTGGAAGACATGCCATTGGTATTTCAAATACCAAGAGAAGCAGTCATAGTGGGGAGGTTTCAGCAGGCCTTCCAGAGAAAGAATAAGCTACACAGAAGTCATTTGCTTCTAGGGTGATCGACTTCTGAGGGATGAACAACGGAAAACCTTATGGAGAGCAACAAAATGCAGTCAGAGAAAATGCCAGTAGTTGAGCGCCTGAAGTTGAATGGCATCAAAATACAATTGGGGAAGAGCTATCTCCTTAATGAGCTGGATGGAGGAAAGCTTTGAGAGTTTTCATTGATGGTGGGACATACCTCAGCATGAGGGTTTCTACATTGTGCTATCACACATGATTCTATCGTTGTGTCTATCAAGGAGTGCTAACATAGGAAACGGAGGCACAATAATCAAGAAATATGGCCTGAGTGATAGAAACCCCTGCAAACAGCCCTTAATAATCAGAATCTACAAAGTATAAAACTAGGAAAATTGGAAGTCTTCACAAATGAAATGGAAAGCATCAAGATCAGTATACGAAGCATTACTGAGCTAAATTGGACTAGTAGTGCAACAATTATATGGTTTGCTGAGTCAAAAATGACAAATCCACAAGAAACGTGATCTTTCATCATAAAAAAGAACATACCCAGATCTATCTTGAAGTACAACGCTGTCGGCGATAGAATAATATCTATATTCCTACAAGGAAGTGAGTACGACTACTATTCAAATATACACAGCAATCACTAAAACTAATGAGGAAAAACCTGAAAGACTGCACCAAATTCTTCAGTCTAAGATTGATCAAACATGCAACCAAGATCCGTTGATAATTATTAGTGATTCGAGTGCTAACATTGGAAACAAAAAGAGGCACAATAGTTAAGAAATATGGCCTGAGTGATAGAGAAATAAAGATGGAGATACATCACATAATAGAATTTTGAAAAACATACTACTTCTTCATTGAAAATATGTTTTTCCAACCACATAAAGAGTGACTGTACATTTGGACTTCATCGAATGGAATACATAGGAATCAAATTTATTATGTCGATTGGAAGAGACAATGGAGAAGCTCAAGAACATCAGTTCATAAAAGCCAGGGACAACTTGATGAAGCATTGCAAGCATGCACTAGTCTATTTGAAAGACACTCACCTGGCCAAATGACTACGAGTAATGTATACCTGTGCCCATTCCAAAAAAAAGGGGTAACTGAACAGACTGTAGAAATTACTGAACAATATTATGAACATCACAGGTGGATTTTCTGAAGACAATCTTTTCATGGTTGCAGCAGTACATTGACCGAGAGCTACCAGAAGTTCAAATTGGATTCTGAAGAATATGTGTAATGAGTGATATCTTTACTGACATCAGAAAAATTATGGTTGAAATTTTGAGTACAAGAAATATTTTAGATGTGTTTGCTGTATGAATTATAACAAACCATGGATAATATCCAGAAGAATGGGAATACCAGAGCACTTCATTGTGCTCTTATGGAATCTGTACAAAGACTAAGAAGTAGTGGGTTGAACAAAACAAGGGACTATTATGTAGTTTATATCAGGGTGCTAAAATATGTGCTAAATTTGTATCCTTTCACCAAATTTTTCCATTTCCATTTCTATATTCAAGAAGCTGGACTTTATGAAGACAAATGACAATCAGAATTAATGAGAATCAGAATTGGAGAAAGGCTATTAATAACTTGCAATATACAGACAACATAAGCTTGCTCACTGAAAGCAAGAAGAACATTAAGTACTTGCTGATGAAAATTAAAGATCTACAGTATGGATGGCAACACAATGTAATGAAAACTAAAAACCTCACAAATGGACCTTTAGACAACTGTTGATAAATAGAGGAAAGATACCACTTGTCAAGGATTTCCTTTTACTTGAGTCTACACTCAGTGCTCCTGGAAGCAGCAGTCGAGAAATCAAATAACTTACCGATCTGGGCAAATGTGCTTCACAAAACCACCTTAAAATGTTGAAGAACCAGGGTGTCACTTTGAGGATTAAGAAATGTCTGCCCCAAGCCATGGTATTTTCAATAGCCTCTTATGCATATGGAACTTAGACAATGAGTAAGGAAGATTGTAGAAAAATTTATGTATTTAAATAACGGTACTGGAAAAGTATACTGAAAGTACTGCGGACCACCAGGAAAGTAAATGAATCTGTCTTGGAAGAATAAAATGCTCTCTGGAAGCAAGGATGGTGAGACTTTGTCTGACATAATTTGCACATGTTTCCAGGAAGGACTGAGAAGGGGGACATCATATTTATTAAAATATAAGGTTCATGAAAAAGAGGAAGACTCTCAACAAAATGGATTGTCACAGTGGCGTCAGCAATGAACTCAAACACAGCAAAGACCTTAAGGATGGTGCAAGCAGTATTCCCCCTTTATTATACCTACTCAGTGGCACCTAACAATGACAATGACAATTATATGTGTAATTATAATATGTCAGACATAAAATATGTTGTTCCTGTCAGGTGCTATGGAGTTGACTGCAATTCATAGTGACTGTACATAAAACAGAGCAAAGCTCTGCCGATCCTTGGGCCATCTTCACAATTATTATATCTGAGCCCATTGAGCATTCTCACTCATTTTCAGTCTTTTTCACTGGCCCTCTTATTTTCCTAAGCATGATGTCTTTCTCCAGGGACTGGTTCATTGAAGTTCTTTAAAAGCCCCCAAAGCACAGAACTGAAATACTTGCAGCCCAGACGAGGTGATCACAGAGCTCTTGGAGCAGGACCCAGTCAGAAAAATTACACTTGTATCTTTACAACTGCTCAGTTCATCAGTATTTATTTAACATAACATATAGAACACTAAGAAGAACACAGGAACTTAACAGGGACAGCCATTACCTTCTGGTCTCAATAAATCAATCTAATTGTCACAGCAGACCCCTTTCTGGAGGCCAAGTAAGAATATGCTTGCAAGCCTACTGATTAGTAACCACAAATAAACCAAACAGTGGAGCTTAGGTGGCAGGATTAATAAAAATCAATCTCCACACCTGGAGAATTTTGTTGCTTCAACATATCTGGCATGCTCACAATAATACAGGATGGTAGATGAAACTCTGTTTTCCATATTTATGATTCAGGGAGATGGTGGTGGTGTACTGGATTATACATTGGTCTGTAAACCACAAGGTCAGCAGCTCAAAACCACCAACGGCTCTGAATGAGAAGACAAGGCTTTCGACTCCTATAAAGAATGACAAGCTCAGAACCCCCAGAGGCTATTCTACCCTGTCTACCTTAATCACTATAGCATGATTAACTCCATGCCAATGAGTTCCGCTTGTTGTATTGTTCAATACATTATAAAAGGGAAAATATATATCTCTAAGGTTGAAAATACAAATGAGTAACCTGAGAATTTAAAAATTAAACAAAACTAAATCCCTTTGCATCACCAGATTAGAAAGTGACATTTATTATACAGAATTTAAAAAAATAACCAAACTACACATGCACAGAATTAAATATCATAAATATTTCTTTTACAACATCAATGTTCGTTGGTCGCAACGAGAAAGTGTCCTTCGACAGAGTGGAGAAACAAATGTGAACTAACCATGCAATGGAGTATTATTCAGCTTTAAAGAGAAATAAACTGCTAATACATATTACAATGTCCAGCATAGTAAACCATCGGATTTTCTGACTCTAAATGGCCAAACTCAATTCATTTCAGTTCACTAATGCCTAGAATGTCAGTTTACATTTGCCTGTGTATTTATTTTTATTTATACTTTTTCCGTCCACCATTGAATTCCCTGACCTACACAATGATCTTTCCACTCAGCTTCATCTCCCCCCCCCCCCCCTCCACCGGCAGGGTGTGCCCTGCTCCAGTCTGGGGCCCACTTCCCTCTGCCCTTCTGCTGTTCAGCTGCCTGCTGGGTAGGTATGTGGGTCGCCTGAGGTCAGTGAGAGTGGGTTTTGGTGGCATGTGAACCCTGGCAGAGTCTTGGATGGGGGAGCTTGGGTGGTGGTGGGGAGGGGGGTGGGGGCAGTTTACAAGCCAAGGCAGTAAGGAAGGGAGGGAGGGAGGCAAGAGCTGAAGTGACAAAGAGGGACTCCAGGGTATAGAATCAGACTCTGAGGTGGGCTTCACCTCTGCTTCTGGTGTTTGCCTCCTCTCTGGACACGCCATCAAAGACCGGTTAGAAGGGCTCGCAGGGCACGCTGCCCTCCAGACCATGTATCTGCCAGGTTCTGCCTCTGTCCGCGGCACTGGCCTAGCTCAAAGGCCCCACATCACTCATGATCTGTGCGAGTCCTCTTCAGCTATGGGACTGATCAGCTCAGGAAAGGGATTTTTCTCCGACTTCTGGGCAACCCATCAGTTTCCGAATGTTAAAGAGCTTAGGGGCAACCGAGGAAGAAGGGGGGAAGGGGCGGGGGTGGGGTGGGAGAGGGGCAGGCCCAGGGAGGGGGCTCTCCACCGGGTGTGGAAGTTGCAAGCCAGAGGTGTGCATAACTTGAGGCTTCCGATGACTGGGCCGCTCTTTCTCCTCCCCCCCCCCCCGCCCGCCCCCTTCCCCACCCTGCCCCCCAGCGTCTGCTGAGCTTCCTTTCTGTCCGCTGCACAGACCGAACCGCCGCGGTGGCTGTGGGCAGCCGGTCCTTTCTCCTTTCAGGCAATGGCGTGCTTTTCACCGTCCCCAAGGTGGTAGAAGGCCCCCGAAGCCCAGCCCCCCCCCCTTCCTTCTTGGGGACTTGGAAGCAGTAGTCCATGACCGGCTCCTGGTCCTGGAGCTCAGCCCGGAGCTGGCGGCTGTTGGAGCAGGCCATCTCCACGCGCTCTGCTCCGCCCAGAGAGGACCGGGTTCAGGGGAGAGGTCGGGGCGCGGAGACCGCGCGCCAGACCCGCTCCCATTCCCAGGGGTTGGGGGGGGGGGGGGAGCGGTGGCAGCCATCCCCGGAACTCCAGCTTCCTGCAAGCTCTGGTCCTGGAGGCGCTGAACTTCAGCTCTGAAACGCGCGCGCTCGCTGGAGGATCTCGGACACGGGGTCCCGGCTGAGCGCGCTCTTTCCATTGGGCCGCCTCCCGAGCTCACGGGCGCGGCGCTGCGGGGGTCACCACCACCACCCCCGGGCGACGCCCCAAGCTCCTCAGCGCTCCAGCGCTTCCCCACGCCCGCGCCGCCAGCCTTCCTCGGCGGTGCATTTTTACGTGTCACACTCCATTTTTCACAACCTCCAATCTTCCTAGATTCATCATTCATGCGTTTCAAGTTCTGAGTATTAAGTGATGTGTGAATCAATTTTGAGTCACGCTCCATCATCCATCAAACGAATGTCCCTAAGGCTTTATTCCACCCATGTCAAAATGTGTCTCAGATGAAATACAGCCGCTTTAGAGGCCAGGATGGTGAGACTTGTCTCCTCGTGTGTTTGGGGGGTGCTGTCAGGAGAAGTTAGTCCCTGCTGCAGGATGTCACACTTGACAGAACAGTAGATCTTCAACAAGATCCGCTGACGCCATCACTCCAACAGATGCAAGCAGTCTCCGAAGATCGGGTAGTGATTTCTTCTGGGCTACATCTTGGATTCTGGGTTCTAATTGGAACCAATTCCCTTGCCTCGAACAGCGTAATCCTAGATTGTTGCTCCTTGAAAATGCCGGGCTGAATGAAATAAATCAGACTGAAATGAACAGACAATGTATGCTCCAATTTAAGTGAACTATCTAGAATTGAACAAGTGTATAAGAACAAGAGTTTACTTGTGCTTACCAGGGTCAAGGAGCTCGGCGGCGGGACCATTCAGTGACAGGCTGCTAACCCGAAGGTCGGAGTTTTAAATACACCAAAAATCCAGCCCTCTGTTCCGGTCAAGATTACAACTTGGCCATTCTCGGAGACCATCCTACTCTCTCCTGGGAGGTCACGCTGACTCCCCATCACTCCCACCCAGGTGGGAACCGGGTGAAGGGAGACTGTCTTTCTGCTGAGAAGGCCTGGGAACATTTGGAAACAGTGGAACTGGTGGCACAAAGGATAAATGTACATTTAGGACATTGAACTGCATATGAAAAATGTAAAAGAAAAAAGTATATGCTAAAAATGTTGACATAAGTAAACGTTTAGCCCTACAAAGATATTTCTAAAAGTTTGTAGGAAGGCCCAGCATCTCCCACTGCGTACTTCCCCTCTGCCTGTGTTGTTCCCTCTCTCACCCTCTGAACCTGGACCTGAGCACGCCTGTCAGTCAAAGTGCACATCAAGAAAACATCCCAACCCAGTGCTGCCCACGCCCACAAGTCCAACATTAGCCTCTATGTCCGACGGCAATCCACAAAGTCCTCCTCCATCTCACAAAACACATAAATGAAAATAACTGCAGGAGGAGAGGCGAATCAGTGAGCGTGTAAGCATCTCAGCGCTGGCAGGGGTCTCCACACGGCTGCTCCACCCCCTCCCCAGGGCTGCATCAGGGTAGGTCCATGTCGTTTCTCCTCGGGGATGTCTCACAGGAAGTGAGCCTTG
>PVJH01028259.1:0-27566 GCA_004026705.1 Nesogale talazaci
CTCACATTTGTTGTATTCAGCCTTTTTGAACTTTGCTGTCAGTTATGAGGTGAGATGATATTTCATCAGCTTTAATGTGCCTCTCTCAGATGATTAGTGATCACAAGCTTTCATATTTTTGGCCAAATGACTGTCTTATTTGGTAAACTTTCTATTTGTGTCCTCTACCTATATTTTAAGTTGGTTATTCATTTGGTGAGGTTTTAAAGTCTTCTATAGTTTTAGAGATTAGTTCCTTGTCATTGTCAAAAAGTACTTCCCCAGTCTATGAGTTTTCATTTTACTCGATTGGTGAAATCTTCTGCTATATGTAAGTTTCTTATTTTTAGGTGGTCCCAGTCATCTTGTCTGTTGGTTATGTATGTGTACCAAAGTATATACATTCTTCCTATGTCTGAAGAATGGTATTTAGGTTGTTTCCATCCGGTTTTTGTGAAAAGTGTTGCAATGACTGAATGTGTCTGTTCCTGGCTTGTGTGTGGCTGTGATGCTGGAAATATGTCACTGATATTTCAAATAACAGTAGAGTCGTTCAGCAGAGCTTCTGGACTAAGCAAAGACTATAAAGAAGGAATTGGATAGATGGAAGTCATCAAAAATGAAATGAAATGGAATGTATAGATTTATATTCTAGGCATTGATGAACGGGAATGAATTGGTATTGGCTATTTTGAATCAGTCATATCATTTACTATGCCAGAAATGACAAATTCAAGAGGAATGGTGGCATATCATCAAAAAGGACATTCTAAGTTCTGCCTTTAAGTACAATGCTGTCTGTGCTGGGGTACTGTTTATCCACATACAAGAAAATCCAGTCAATACAACTATGATTGAAATTTATGTTCAAACCACTAAAGCTAGTGGTGCAGAAATTAAAGGATTTTACCAACATCATCTAGCTGAAATTGATAACTCGTACATTCAAGTTTTGGTGATTGGGATGCAAAAGTAGGAAACAGCATGGACAAATAGTTGGAAAACAAGACCTTGGCGATTGAAAGGAAGCTGGAGATGGCGTGATAGAATTTTGCAAATCAACGATTTCTTTATCGCAAATACCTTTTCAACAACACGTGGACTTCTATACACATGGACTTTAGCAGATGGAATGTACAGAAATCAAACTGACTGCATCTGGGGGAAGAGACGCTGGAGAAGGTCAGTATCAGTAGCTACAGCAGAGCCAGGAGCCAACTGTGGGACAAACCATCAAGCTGAACCTGGAGAAAATTAAACAAAATACAACCTTGTCTATCTTGAGCACATTTCAAGAACAGAGGTGATGCATTAAACACTAATAAAACTGATGAGCTGGCAACAAGAATAACATACGTGGAAGAAAGCAAAGGGGCATTAAAAAGAGGAAAGAGACCAAAGCTCAAAGTGGGTGTCAGAAGAGACTGAGACTTGCCCTTAATTGTGTGGAAGATTGGCCAGATGGAAGAAATGGTGGAGTTAATGAGCTGAATAGATCGTTTCAAAGAGCGACCTGAGAAGACAAAGTAGGATATAATGAAATGTGCGATGACCTAGAGTTACAAACCAAAAAAATATGCTCAGCACATCTTAAAAAAACAAAGAATTCAAGCCTTGAGTTGCAATAGTGAATGATGCAGGAAGCACCCAAGGAAGATGGAAAGAATACACAGAGTCACCATACCAAAGAGACCCGTCACCATTAAGCTGTTTCAAGAGGGAGCCTATAGTCAACAACCGATAGTACTGATGGAAGAAATCCAAGTTGCACTGAAGGCATTAGCCAGAAACAAGACTTCCGGAACTAAGTGAAGTGTTTCAGCTAATACCAATCGAAGTGTTTAAACAAGCTGGTGAAGCACTGGAAGCACTCACTCATCTAGGCCAGGAAATTTAGAAGGCAGCTAATTAGTTGGTCAGCTGCCTGGAAGAGGATCCATATTTGTACCCATTCTAAAGAAAGGTGACTTCAAAGTGTTCGAATTAATTGAACAATATTATTATATTCCATATGCAAGTAAAATTTTGCTGAAAACAACAGTTAAAGCAATACATGAGCAAGGTGCTGGTAGAAATTGAGGCTGAATTCAGAAGAGGACATGGAACAAAGGATAATGATGTTGACTTCAGATTAATCTTGGCTTAAAGTAGACAATACTAGAAGTTTAGTTGTGTTTTATTGACTATGAAAAAGCATTTTAACTGTGGATCATAGCAAACTACAACAAACCTTAAGAAGAATGGAAATTCCAGAACACTTCATTATGCTCATAAGGAACCTGTACCTGGATCAAGAACTTGTCATGCGAACCGAACAAGGAATATAACATTTTTAAACCAACAAATATGTGTGTCAGGTTGTATCCTCTCTCCATACTAATCAATCTTTACGCTGAGGAAAAAAATCAGAGAAGCTGGAGTACATGAAGAAGAATGCGCTATCAGGATTGGAGGAAAGTTTATAAACAGCCTAGTCTGCTGCCAGGGAGGAAGACATGAAGCACTTCCTGGTGAAGATCAAGTATTGCAGCCGTCAGTATAGAAAACCCAAGTCCTCACAACTGGACCAGTAGATACTATGATCCAGGGAGAAGAACTTGAAGCTTTTAAGGACTTCTATTTGCCTGACTCCACGATTAGTGCTTATGAAAGCAGCAGCCAAGAGAATTGCCTCCTCTGTATGTGAAAGGCAGGCACTGACTGAGGAAGACCAGAGAAGGACTGATGCATTTGAAGTAGAGTGCTGGTGAGGGGGGTTGAAAGTTCCACGAGCTGACTGGACAGAGTACACTCAGAGTGTTCCTTCGAGGCACTGCTGTCGTGTACTTTGGACGTGTTGTCAGCCAGGGGGAAGGGTCCCTGGAAAAAGACACCATGCTTGGTAAAGTAGAGGGGCAGCCACAAATAGGGAGACTAGTACGCTGGGTTGACACAGGGGCTGCAGCCATGGGCTCGGACCTAAGAACAATAGTGAAGGCGGCACAGGATTGGCCAGTGTTTCCATCTGTTACACGTAGGGCTCCTGTGAGTCAAAAGCAACTCATGGCACCTAGCAGCAGCAGGGTTACCTGCCTTGTGCTGTGTGCGTGCCTCTCATTTATTTTGATCAAGTGCGTACAGCCTCTAAATGTGCGCCTAGTGTTGATCTGATTTTATAGTTTTGCAGTTTTTTCATTATTTTTCTTTAATCCATCTTGAGTTCACTTGTGTGTGTGAAGTCAGATATGGATCCTGATTCATGCTGCAAATGGAAATCTAATTTTGCTAACACCATTTTTGAAAGGTACTATATCTCACCCATTTAATGTGTCTCGATCCTTTGTTCGAAATCAGTGCCCCTGGGCGGGTACATTTATTTCTGGGTTCTCTAGTATGTTCAATTAGTCTATGTGTCTCTTATTGTTGCCCGTGTCTTAGCTGTGTAATAGGTTTTGAGTTTGGGAAATGAGAGGCCTCCTACTTTATTATTTAGTTGTTTAGCCTAAGTTTTTTCCTTTATAAATTTGGTAATTAGTTTCTCCATCGCTTTTAAAAAATGATTCTGGGTAGGGGCTAAGCCCTAGTTGCATAGTGGTTGTGCACAGAACCGCGGCCCACTGGAACGGAGGTTCAAATTCAGCAGCAGCTCTACAGGAGCAAAGGCTGAGCCTCCTACTCCCACCACCAGAGGGCAATGATGCCCCCAAAAAATGATTCTGGGATCTGTAGAGGTAATTTATTATATCTATAGATCACTATGGAATTGCCATTTTCATAGCGTTATTACCTGTCCATGAACATAGTACCTTGGTTTATATTGATCTTTCTTGTAGTAATGTTTTATCATTTTCTACAAGTCTTATAAAAATCTTTTGTTTCTGTGGTTAGGTTTACTCTTAAGGATTCCATCTTTGGGGTGTCTGATAAATGATTTCCTTGATTTCCTTTTCTTTTTTTTGTTGTTTTGTTTTGTTTTGTTTTGTTTTTTGGGTGGGGCATCACTGCCTCTGGTGGTCGTGGGCACTACCCAGTGCCGCTCCTGAGATCTGCCGCAGGATTTGAACCGCCAAGCCCACGGGCCGCAGTCCTGCACTCAGCCACTTACGCCACCGGGACTCAGCCCTTGATTTCCTTTTCAAAGCTCTCTTCTTTTTTTTTTTTTTAAGCGACTGCCCCCCTCAAAGCTCTCTTCTTTAGTGTACAGGATTCGTTTTTTTTTTGTTGTTTTTTTTTTTGTGTGTGTGTTGTTCTTGTGCCCAACCACATTGCTAAGGTTTTTAATTGGTTCCAACAAGGTTCTTGTTCAGTCTTTGGGATTTTCTAGGTAGAGAATCATATTTTTGCTAATAACGTTCCTTTGCCATTTGAGATGCCTTTGACTTCTTTCGGTTGTCTTAAATGAGCTCTCTGCGTATGAAAGACCTATAGCAAATTTAGCAGGACAAGACTCAGGTTCGGCCTTCATGGAGTTTGTATTCTGCCAGGAAAGCCCAGTAAACAACTGATGACACAGATTACTAAATTAAAATTGAGTTAATGATGTGAAGGAGATTCACAGGGTATTCTGAGAACACATCATCGACTTGACAATGTTTTAGCACTCCCTCGGGCCAAGTTTGCACTGTGAGGCGTCAAAGATGAGTAGCAATACACTAGAGAGGAAAAGCTGCATCTCAGGCATGTTCAGACAGAAGAGTAAATGTAATGGCCCCAAGGCTTAGCCACAACGAGACAGAAGAGCTGAAAGCCACAGTGGGTGAGTGAACATGGCGGGATTCCAGAACCATGAGATGGAAGCAACATGAGAGGAGTCTGCAGTAACACCCAGAGGTCAGTCAATTACAGGTCGTCATAGGACTTTCTGCATTTATCTTGTGGTATGAAATGTTAAGCGAAACATGTTATTAGATTTGTACTTTAAAAGGATCGTTGTGGGTGTAGAACAAATTGTATTGGTACAGGACAAATGGTAGCTTTGCCATGGTGGTAGTGGCCAAGTGGAGGAATAGGTAATTTTGACAAAACATTTAAAAGTTAAAATGGCAGGTCGTAGCAAATTGTTAGAGAGGGCCAGGGGCTGAAAGGGAGCGAGGAAAATGGAGAATTCAAGCACAACCCTTATATTTCTGACTTGTTCACCATGAACAGTCACTAAGTTGGTAAGCTGGCTTTTGACTTTGAACATAGTGAGTTTGAGGAATTTAATGAGGAAAATGTCAAATAGTTGCTTAAACATTACAAGTTTGGAGAGTGACAATTTGAAAGGGATTAGCGTGTGGATAGTAATAGAAACCATGCATCAATGAGATCACCTCAAAAACTGAGCGCGCCAAGAATTAAATCAAGGATTTCAAAGTAAAAGGGGATCAATAGGAAGCAATCAAGGTAAGAAAATCAGAAGAGTGCAGGGTTACAGAAGTCGGGAGAGGTATTTCAAGAGGGGTCTAAAGTGGGGGGGGGGGGCGGTTAATAAAGTCTGCTGCTACTCAAAGACTACTATGTGCCCATTGGAATCAGCAGTGTGAAGGTTGTAGATGATTTGAGAAGAGTTTCTTAGCCGACTGTTGAAGACAGAAACTATATTAAAGTGTGCTGGGAAGTGCCTGGGGAAATGGAGAGGGAAATTCAAATTTGGAGAGGAGGCCAGAGACAGAGCAGTGACTGGAGGAGAGAGGTATGTAGGTTTTGCTAAGATGGGAGAAGGAAAGTTTGCTTGCTGTTGGGATGGAGTCAAAGAACAGTTGACCATTCAGGAGGAACACAAAGAAAGGAGATTCGCAGCGTGTGTCTCAGGGTGGCCTTGGAAGAAGGTGTTATAGGTGGGATGGTAGGCTGAATTCCCATTGGATGACAGGTGTGGTTGTTTTGTTTTGTTTTGTTTGTGATTCCTAATTCCAACTTCAAAGATCTTGCTTTTACCGTTGTGCCTCACATTGTGTCCTCTAAGGTCATCTTTCCCCAAAGGGTGTTAAGACCCACCTGAGTACGCTGGAGGTGGCACCTAGACGCCATGCTTCGCAGACCATGGGGTTCTGTAGCGTAACAAAGACTTGGGATATTTCGAAAATGGTATAACTACTTACCGTGTAGCTGGAAATTTGGTCTCAGGGATTGAATCATGTATTTCTTGCCATTCTTTGGGTATTTCAATAAAATCTCGGTAAACCTTGATTTGTAGCACGGTTCCTATGGTGATATGTTGCAAAAGCTTTAAAAACTCTCGAAGAGTATATCCTAATACATTAGCATGGCCCACACTAATCAGAACATCACCTGAAGGAAAGAAAATTACCAGAATGCCATTAATGGTTTAAAGGGGTCTACTGTTAGCTGGTTTGATGTTAAAAATAAAACCTCACTGCCATGGAATCAGTTCTGACTCAGCATCCCTATAGAATAGTCAAACTGCACCTGTTGCATTTCCAGCAGGGAAAAAGCCATGTCTTCTTTCTCCTGCAGAGGAGCTTGTAGTTTCAAACTGCTGGCCTCCCCTGAACAGCTAGCTCCCTGTGTAACCTCTGCGCCACCTGGCCTCCTTCATGCCAGAACCCAAACCCAGCTTCAGTCTTATTTAATAACAATATATACAGGCTGTTTCCTGGTAATAATATAATAGTTGTATTATATCCTGTTTGCCCCACTCTGAAGTCCTCATTGCCATCCGACAGGGTAGAACTGTCCCTATGGCTTTCCGAGACCAACTCCTGCATGGTGCATGGTGGTTTCAAACTGCCCACTTTGCTGTAGGCAGCCCAACTTGTAACCATTATGCCACCAAAGCTCTGCAATCTCACTAAAACCAAACCGTGCCATTGAGTCTGTGCCCACTCACGGCTTCTTTATTAGGGCAGTGTAGAAATTCCCTGTGGGGTTCAGAGACTAGCCATGGAAGTAGAATGTCCCATCTTTCTCCCAATGTGACTAAAAGCCATAATTGGAATCCTGTAGCATTCTAAAAGCTTATTTATTTCAAATAAAATGAATTCTTACTATCGGTTAAACACACACTTAAATGATGAACAAGTGGCCCACTTTCTATTATGTCTACCTAGCAATTTCCAGTGCCCTCAGTAAATAGACCATATTAAGCATCATGACTTTCATTATCATGTGCAATATGAGTTGAGCAAATAGTCTTGTATGAAATACTGGCCAATGAGCACGGTTTAATTAAAGTCTATATATTCACAGAATGTACTGGTTCCAAGGAATTTGACAGCTAGGTTCCTGGTTTCAAGGCCGTGCTATACAAGGAGGGGGGCCTAATGGTCAACTACGGAGCTTCTGAGCCCCCCTGCAGATTGGAAGAGGGTGACACCCTGGCAACAAGCCCTCCCACCCCAAATGAGAAAGTAAAAGGGCCAATTAGCTGGTACTGGTCTCCCCTCCTCCCCGTCAGAACAGCTAGGAAACAGACATGGAAATGGGCTTTGAGGAAGCTGAATTTGGAACATGTGTTATGGCAGCAATATCAATTTCCAGGTGTACCTCTTAATTCTCCATTTTCTAAGCCCGATTCTCTGGCCTTTCTGGTCCCTCTGTCAGATCAGGTATCCTAAATTGAGCACCTCCACAGAATCATTTAAAGTTGGTTACAATGAAGGGCAATGGTTGCCCCATGGACATTCAGCAGGAGCGAAGAATCCTTCAAAGGAACTGCTTGGAACGGGCAGGCTCTACACTTCCAATCGTGCTAGACCTAACGCCCTCCCTACTTGACACCTGCCATCCAATAAGATGATTCTAATAAAGGTTCAAAAGACTGATTAGGCTCCCTAACGAGAAACCTGGAAACCCCTCAATTACCCTTGCTCCAAGATGACTGATGCCTACCTTCTGAGGAGACGAGATGAAGTACTACCCTCTCTTTGATATTATCCCCCACTCTGTTTAAATCAAGATTTATACAGATACCACTGGAGAGCTCCAAGGAGTCCACAGTGCTGGATTCTGCCATAGACATCGAGGCTCCCAGGATTCAGGGGAATGTATATTAGAAGGGTGGAAAAAAGCCACTACTCTGGTCTGAAAAGTAACTCAAGCTCAGAAATAAAGCCAACCAGCTTTCTGAAACTAACTTCAGAAACAAAGCTTCTTTCAACTACCTACCTTTGGAAACAAGCTCTGGAGGTTAATTATAATGGCTAAGGGCTCCCTGGATGGGGTTCCTAGTCTACTGTTTAAAGCAGTGGCTGGGCATTCTGCTTAATTATGCTGTAAAAGAGTAAGACATAAACAGCTTAACTCCCCGGTTTTTCTGGCTATACACCAAATGTGTCAGTGTGTGCATGTGATTACTCTGGCAGCAGATGTAAGCACTGCCTTCTATAAAGAAACACCAAGCTAGTATTTGTGAATACCAACCTTCTTACACATTTTTTTTCTGCCTGTTGTAATGGGCTGTAGGAATTACATAGTAAACCTTGTCTTACCTGTACTATACTAAATCAACTTTGGAACAGCCAGACCACTGCTGAAGAATAAATCTTGTGTCTTGTTTTCTTCTCCCTTTCTCCTAAATAGGCAGTTTACCTTCGGAGTATAATAATTTCTTAAGACTTTGGGTATCAGAGTTTGTTCTAATCACTGTCAGTAAGTAAAGATACACTGGCCAAAAACCAATGCAAAGTTCAGCTAGAATAAACTAGCACTATACTAAATTAAGAATCAAAATTGACTTCTAGAGACCTTATTAGGAAACTACAAAAGTGAGAAACTGAGTGTATATGAATGAGAAACGAGCTTGGGGCTGGAAGGAAAGAGAAGGTCTCTAAGGAAATCACCTGGGAGAAAAACTGGTCCTCTCCCCCTGAAATGAGTTACACTCTCCAAACCCCACAGGGGGTTACTATTGAGTCAATGGCTTTTGGAGGAAATCACCTCCTCAAATCTCAGAATCACTGACAAAAGGAAGGAAATTACACAAACTGTGAAACCTGGGTAGTGAATAGAGAAGGTGGCCAACTTGTCATGAAGAGATTTGACTCTAGATTTCTGCTATAAAGGAATTTCATTTCGAGCCTGAGAAAATGGCTCAGAGACCACAAATGACCTCCCCCAGCCTCAGGAGAGAGAAGTAGAATCCTTCACACCAGCCCAGGTCGACTGTCACAGGCAGAGAGCAGACATGCCTTTACCTGCCCCTGCCACTCTCCTTCTCTGGTGGACTCCATAATTGGCTGTACCGACCACACAGAACTTAGACAATACAAATGATTATGGGGTTTGTTGGGGGAAGTTAACAGGTTACCGCAAGCCAAGATCAAAAAACACAAAGGGTACAGTCTTTGGTCCACAGCAGCACCTCTCCTCAACCAGCAGCCAAGTCCCTCTGGCTTTCAACGTCTCAGCCACGTGGTCCCGGCTCCTCCACCTTCTCAGACAGGCTTGGGAGCCTGCCTTCTGCTAAGCCTCATAGTGTCATGGTCTCAGGTCTGGCTGTTGCATGGTTCCTCGGCTCTGTAACATGGTCTCCACTACTTCAGACAGGGATCACAAACACATAGACTCCAGTGGTGGCTGTTCTTTCTTGAAGGCCACAAGAATCTCTACATCTGAAATGGCTTTCTAACGTAGAGGAATAGCAAAACTGACGGGTCCTGACTTAGGGTCCTCTACACCTTGTTAGCATGGCCACAATCACTTGGTGGGCATTATAGAGAAATGGATACAAGAGCCGTAAGTATTTTCATTCACTTCCTACAATTATTAGGTTCAAACTTCAGCACTGACTGCTTGGCTGTTAATTCTCTCAACTTCAGAGAGGTATTGCAAATATTAAATACTATATATGGAAACACTTTATACAATGCCTGGGACAAATACTAGCCTATCATTGCTTTTATTAGGCACAGATGTAGCAGATACACTGGTAATGTATAGTTCAATCTTATCTCTAAAGTTGAATTCGGGGCTGAGCCCTGGTGGCGTAAGTGGTTGATTGCAGGACTGCGGCCAGCGGGCTTGGCAGTTCAAACCCAGTGGCGGCTCTCAGGAGCAGCAGTGGGTGGCGCCCACAACCACCAAAGGCAGTGATACCCACAAAAAAAAAAAAAAAAAAGATGCATTCGGGCTGAACCCCAGTGGCGTTGTGGTTGGGTGTGGGACTGCGGCCCATTGGCTTGGCAATTCAAATCCAGCAGCAGCTCTCCGGAAGCAAGCCTGGGTAGTTCCCACGACCACCAGCGGGCAGTGATGCCCCCCCCCCCAAAAAAAGATGAATTCAACACTTCATCAATCTCAAGGAGTCCACTAACTAGCATTCACATGAGCCTGTTTCATATCCCACTCTAGCAAATGCACATTTTCGTTATCAACCAGCATCTGCCAGCTGACCCCAGAGACCTGGAGAACAAACAAAAAAGTTCATGAGACCTTCCCTAAAGTTCGCTTGATCTGGAAAGTCCAGAAGTCTCCTGGTGGTCTGATTGCCAGCAACAAGTAGTAAGTATCATGTGGGGAAAAGTTCTGATTTTAAGATTAACCCAAGTTTCACAATAGTATTCTGTATCTACCTTTTTTATTCCATTCCTTCTAACCATGGGTACCAATTAAAAACTGAAAAAAGAGAGAAACAGAGAAGAGCATCCTGGCCCACCAAGCTTCGAGGATGACTCCCACTCAAAGCAGGGAATGCACAGAGAAGACTAAGGTCTGCCCCACCACAAGACACAATGTCCCCTAACTGACCCACAGGGTGGGGGGTGGGGTGGCAGGAGGAAGTGGCAGCACAGGAGACAGGGTGTGGGACTTGGGCTTGGTCAGTCTGACTCCCCACACACCGAGTGTAACACCAAGGGAGCACAACAGAGCAGCAAGGGGAGCAAAGCAACAAAGTCCCCGAGGAATTCTGAAAGTAGAATTCAGACTTGGGGCAAAGCTTGGCACTGCATCAGACCCAATCAGAATCTATAAGACTCAGCAGACTGACCTGGAACCATTCATAGGCTGTTTCTTTCTCAGGTTGTCATGTCTATATGAGAAAGGCACAATAAACAATCCCCGAGGAGAAAACAATGGGTTCCAGGAGGGCTGGGGGAAAAGAGGGAGCCAACAAATCTGGGGAGGTCTAAAATTGATGGCCAGGAGGGCATAGAATGCCTGGTGGGGTTCGATCAAGTGCAATGTAGCCAAGAGGAAGTACAGAGAACTGAGTGAAGGTCGAACATAATAGTGGGACCAGGAGGAAAGTAAAAGGAATAGAAGAATTAGGAGACAAAAGGCATTTATAGAAGTATAAGCATAGGCATGTACATATGTGAATATATTAATATATAGCAATAGGCATATTTGTGTACATAAATGTATAGGTTAAGTATTAAGGTAGCAGGCGGACATTGGGCCGCTACTCAAGTACTCCCTCCATGCAAGAACACTTGGTTCTAATAAGCTGGCATTCTGCGACGCTCACCTTCCTGACATAATCGCTGAAGACATAATAGGTACATAAGCTAAAGTGGTGAAGAAAGTTGATGGTGCCCAGGTATTACAAGATACAGTGTATCGGGTCTTAAAGACATGAAGTTGAGCAACCATCCAGCTCAGAAGCAACAAAGCCCACATGGAAGAAGCACACCAACCCATGTGATCGCAAAGTGTCGGCGGGATCAGGCATCAGGCATCACACTCGAATCAACCATTTCAATGTGAATGAGGAGAGTTGCAGTAGAGACCCAAAGCTCATCCATAAGCTGATATCAAGTGCTCAAGTGGAAAAGCGGATTTTTGGAGAAAGATAACGACAGCAGACATGTGAAGGTGTTTGGCACAGTATATGTATTTATGTATTGTGAAAAATGATGTATGAGCCCCCAATATTAAAAATGATTTTTAACTAGAAAAAGAAACTCATGCATAGACAACTGGTCATCCCCTCACAGAAGCGTCACAAGGAAGACACACGCCAACCAGGATGTTGTATAGCACCGATGCAACACACAACATTCCTCTAGTTATTCAATGCTTCCTCCCCCCACTATCATGACCTCAATTCTTTTTTTTAATCATTTTGTTGGGGCTCACACAACTCTTATCGCAATACATACATTCATTGTGTCAAGCAGATTTGTACATTAGTTGCCATCATCACTCAAAACATTTTTTTCTACTTGAACCCTTGGTATCAACTTCTCAATTTCCCCTCTCCCTCCCCCACCCTCTCTCCCTCATGAACCCTTGATAATTTATAAATTATTATTTCATGTCTTACACGATGTCTCCCTTTACTCACTTTGCTATTGTCCATCCCCCAGAGAGGGGATTATATGTAAACCCTGTGATCAGTTCCCCCATTCTCCTCTCACCTTCCCTTTCCCCTTCTGGACTGGCTACTCTCATTATTGGTCCTGAGGGGGTTATCTGTCCTGTATTCCCAGTGTTTCCAGCTCTTATCTATACCAGTGTATGTCCTCTAGACTAGCTGGAATTGTAAGGTAGAATTGGGATCATGATAGTGGAGGACGAGGAAGCCTTCAAGAACTAGAGAAAAGTAGTGTGTTTGATCGGTGCTGTACTACACCCTGACTGGTTCATCTCTTCCTTGCGACCCTTCTGTAAGGGGATGCATGACCCCAATTCTATCTTACAAATCTGGCTATGATACAGATAACACACAGAATCCAGGACAGATAAATCCCTCAGGACCAGTAATGAGAGTACTGATAAAATGAGAGGAGGAGGAAGGTGGGGGAAGAAAAGGAGAACCAATCACAATGATTGACATATAACACTACCACCCCAGCTCCCCAGGGGAATGAACATCAGAAAGGTGGGTGAAGGGAAACAGCGAACATTGTAAAACATGAAAATAAAAATAACTTATAAATTATCAAAGGTTGGGCTGAGCCCCGGTGGCGTAAGTGGTTGAGTGCGGGACTGCAGCCCGCGGGCTTGGCGGTTCAAATCCAGCGGCATCTCTCAGGAGCGGCACTGGGTAGCACCCACAACCACCAGAGGCAGTGATGCCCCCCCAAAAAAAAATTATCAAAGGTTTACAAGTATGGGAGGAGAAGTGACGGAATGGGAGAAAGCTGATACCAAAGACTCAAGTAGAAAGAAAATGTTATGGAAATGATGATGGCAACATATGTACAAATGTGTTTGATATAATTGATGTATGTATAGATTGTGATAAGCGCTGTATAAGCCACCAGTAAAATGATTTACTAAAAATAAAACCGAAACAAAAATAAGATAACCTGAGAAATTTTTAAAACCTAAACTACTAGAACCAGACATAGACTACATGAATCAGAACCTCTGGAGAGATGTTGACATGCAAAACAGGCATGTCTGTTTTGGAAGTTCCCCAGGTGATTATAACAGGTAACCATATATTTATATATACACACATATGTGGCACAACTCTAGAGAATCCATGTGTGTAAGCAGCCTGAGAGATGATTGTCAATATCTCAAAGCATTTTCCTAAAAATTATCTCTCATAACACAGACAATAAAGACAATATTCTACAATGTACATTCTACTCTGCTGAGTAGCAATTGGGGCCTTTAAAGCTTGTGAGTGGCCATCTGACATACAACTATTGGTCTCCTCCTATCCAGTTCAAAGAAGAGTGAAGAAAATCAAAGACTGGAGGAAATAATCTGAAGGGTTGATGAACCACACAAATCAGTCTTCACTTGCCTGAGACTAGACTGTAGAATCCATGAAACTATGGCCTTTAGACCCCCTTCAAATCTGGACATGAACTCACTCCTGGAGATCACCTTTCAGCCAGATAATAGAAGGTTTATACAGCAAGCAACACTGGTAGGGGAATGTTGGAAATAATCAACAGTGTAAGATCAAGAGGGCAGCATCTGCTTCCAAACAGAAAGAAGCTGGAAAGAAGGACAGTGGCGACAGGAATTCAACAGCAGAAGTGCAAAGAGTGCTCTTACACTGAGGGTTAACAACTAGTATCATGAAATAAAATATACATAAGTTGGTGAATGTAGCACTATCTTGCTCTATAAACTTTCACCTAGAATACAATGTTTTTTTTCAAATCCTCCCAACATCTGACAAAGGTATGTTAGAATTGCATACTGCTATGCTTATTTTGAGTTGGAACAGATTACGATTGCCCCATTGGGTTTTCCAGGTTGTAATCTTAATCATCAGGTCACCAGGACTTTATTCCTTAGAGCTACTGAATGGATTCAAACCACTAACCTTTAAGTTAGTGGCCCATTGCTTAATAACTGTACCAACAGCTAACATTGCCAGAGACATACTACCCTGATTTAAAAGCAAGGTCATGGAGGTCTAGAAGGTCAAGTGACACTGTCAAGTGAACCAGAAAGTGACAACGAGTTTGCCAGAATACAGACCAATGAACATTTATCATGATTTCACCATCCCATTTGGTCTCTCCTGGTCTTGAACATAGATCCAGAGTAGGCACTGGAGAAACACATCTTGAACAAGATGGAAAAGTCCTTCAACCAAATATAAAATAACCCATTAAAACTCACAACTACTAAATTGATTCAGATTCATTGTGACCCTAAAGGACAGAACAGAACTGCCTCATGGAGTTCCCAAGGCCCTAAATCTCTGGGAACACAAACTAACACATTTCTGCCACTCCACCATCAGAGCTCAGCAAGGAAAAAGGAGCTGGGCAGGATTGTCAAAGCACTCGCGTTGCAGTATGAAGCAGAGAGCTTAAATCCCTGCTGTAATGTGACCTTGGGCTAGTTTCTAAATATTTGATTCCATGTCAGGGCTGTAGGTAGAGATCAGAGTCCATTCTGATTCGTACAGAACCTCTGTACAACAGAACAACACACTGACTGGTCCTGCTCCATCTTCACAATCATTGCTATGTTGGAACTCATTATTACAGCCACAATGTCATTGTCACCCATAATGTCCTTCTCCAGGGACTAGTGAAAACATGAGAACAGGTCCCAAGTTTTGCCAAGTTTATTTCTTTTTTTTTATCAATCATGTTATGGGGGTGGGGGTGGGGGGAACTCAAATCTTTTACCAATCCATCATTCAATTGCCTGCTTACTTCTAAGAAGCATTCTGGACGCAATTCTTCCAAGACAGATTTATTCATTGTTCAATTCTCAATCAGCATCATAATGAAAGGACATCAGTTCTTCTTCAGTCTTCCTTATTCATGACCCAGCTTTCTCGTGAAAGTATGATGAGGTGGGTCAGGTGCACCTGAGTCCTCAAAGTGACTCCCCCCTCCCTTTCATAAAACACTAAAGAGGTTTTACCAGTAGATTTGTCCAAGATATGTAATTTCCTCACTGGTTTCTATGAATGTTGATTCAAGTAGACAAAATCTTTGACAACTTCCTTCTTCACTTATCAAGATGTTACTTTGACTAGTCCAGTTGTAGCAGTTTGCTTTATGTTGAGGTACAGTTCATTTTTAAGGCAATCATCTTTGATCTTCATGAAATGCTTTGAGTCTTCCTGTTCAGTCAGGAAGGTTATGTCATCTGTGTTTCTGGAAGTTTATGAGTCTTCTGATCCTAATGCCCTTGGTCCACTTTCCGATCATGATCTGTAGAGTCCGTCTTCTTGAATGATGTGCTCGGCATACAGATTAGATAAGTATGGGGAAAGGATACCACCCATGATTGTAAACCATTCAGCATCCTTTGCTCTGCTTCTTGGTTTAGGTACAGTTTCCCAGAGCACAATTAAATATTCCATTCTTCCCAATGTTTTTTTCTTCATAATTTGGTACAATCCAGCCTAGTGCCTTTACATAATCAATAAAAACAGGTAAGTAACTTTCTGGTATTCTTTGACATCAACAATGATAGATAACACAGAAAAAAATCAAAGATATATACCCTTTGTCTCATGTTTTCTTCTGAATTTGGCACTATACTTTTGGAATAATCATCCATTGTTAATTCTCAGCATTGAGATTTAAATGGTGTGATAATGATACTGCTCTGTAATTTCTGCAATTTGTTGGGTCCCCTTTCTTTGGAAGGGGCACAAGTACGGATCTCTTACAATAGTTGCCTAGATTGAGTAATTTCTGAATTCCTTGGCATAAATGAGTGAGCACTTCCAGCATCGTATCCATTTGCTGAAACATCTCAATTGACATTCTATCAATCCTGGGTGCTTGCTTTTCAACAATGAGTTCAAGGCAGCTGCAACTTCTTCCTTAAGTACTGTTAAGTACTGCGTGAGAAATGCCTTGGTCCTTGGCTTCTGAGGAAGAATTCATGCTGAAGCCTGATTTGTTATCCAAGTGGGTTTTTATAAAAGGTGGAGTGGAAGAAGCTTCAGATGGGGCGGTAAGGCAGGGTGGGGAAGAGAGAGGGGAGGGGAAGGGAGTTTGGGAGAGTGGATGGGAGAGAAGGGGAGAGGAGAGGAGAGACTGCAGTCCAGCTATGCAGAACTACAGGGGAGCAGCTGGGAAAGAGAACCATGGCCTCAAAATTTCTGGCTTTTCAGGTCGATAGTACTGACTCCATTGGCTGAATTAAGCTCATTGGCCTAGATTGGGGCCCACTCAGGTGTACTGCCCAACTAGGTGTACTGCCTTCCTGGCTTCAAGGCCTGAATTTGGAGCATGCCCAGTAGACACCCTGGTCCCAATTCTGGCAATCAAACAGTACCACTGGTTCTTGATCATAGGCTAACGTCTTGAAATAGTTGAATACTATTTGGTACTGTGATTCTGAATTTCTTCTACCTCTTTTGAGATGGTCTCTGATACACAGGAGAATTTTGACTAGTGTGGGCTTGTTTCATTTTATTCAACTTCAACTGGCACTTGCATATGAGCAATTGATCTTTTATACAGTCAATCCATCCTTGTTCTGATGATAATTAATGTTTTCATAATCTCTTTCCATAGATGTAATCAATTCAACCCCAGTGTGTTCCATCCAGTGAGATCACCATTTATCTTTTTGAAAAACTCATTCATCTTTTGTACAAATTCAAATGACAATTCTGTCGTAAAATCTCCAATATCATTTCTATCACCGAGGCTGTATTTTCCAACTGCTTTTTCTTTGTTTCCAAGGTTCAAATTCCAATCGCTAGTAATTATTAATTCATCTTGATTGTATGTTTAATTACTTTCAGGTTACAGAAACTGATAAAAATCTCCAACTTATCTTTGACCTTCACTGTTTATGTGTAAACTTCAATAGAAGTAATATTAACTGATCTTCCTTATAGGCATATGGATATTGTGATAGTACAATATCCATATGCCTATAAGGACAGTGTTGTACTTCATGATGGATCTTGAAATGTGACACCAAAAAAAATGAAAAAGAAATGGCATCATTTCTCCTCAGTTTTCAAGCACAGTGTAATAGACTGCAGGACTGTTTGAGACACATTGGCGAATATCAGTACATTTTAGCATAACTTTCAGTGTTTTAATAGAGTCTACTTCACAGGTTGTTGAAAGGCTACAATGAGATCATCACCTAAATGGTGTTATTGTTGCTTTATTAGGTACTGTTGAATTGTTCCCAACACCCAGTGGCTGTAAGCACTATCTGGTCCTGTATCAACCTTGCAGTTGTTTTCATGAGTGCATCTATTGTTGAAGCCATTGTCTCGGTCCATCTTATTGAGGGTTTTTCTCTTTTTCATTGAGACAATGCCAGCAGTTCAGAACCACCAGCTGCTCCGAGGAAGAAAGATGGAGCTTTGTACTCCCCTAAAGAGTGACAACCTCAGAAACCCATTAGGACTGTTCTACTCTGTCCTGTAGGGTCACCGTGAGTCAGCATTGCCATGTGATGGCAGTGTTTGCTTGTAGTTGGCTCCTTTACAAGGATGATGTCATTTTCCCCGGGACTGGTCTCTCCCAGTAATGTATCCAAAGTATGTGAGATGAAGTCTCAGTATCCTCTATTCTAAGGAGAATTGTCTATATTTCTTACAAGACAGAGTTTTGCTTGTTTGTTTGCTTGTTTTCTACTAGGCCACAGTATTTTTCATATTCTTTGCTAAGACCACAATTCAATCACATGGATTCTTTGCAGTTGTCCTTGTTCATTGTCCAACTTTCACCTTCATGTGAGGCTCTGTCATCTGTAGACCACAGCTGGATATATTGAATCCTGAGGCCACATTTTTCAAATAGACCAACTTCTTGGATTACTTGAGCAATCCAAGAAGTTGGTCTATATGAAAAATGTGGCCAAGTATAGTGGAAAAATACAACCTTGCTTGATTTTAGACCACTCAGTATTCCCTTCTTCTGCTGAAACAACTGTCTTTTGATCTATGCCTGGGTTTCTCAAGAGCATGATTAAATGCTCTGGAATCCCCATTCTTCTTAATCCTATCCATAATGTGTTATACTCCACACAGCTGAATACCTTTGCACAGTCAAGAAAACACAAGTAAACATCTTTCTGATTCTCTAAGAGCCATCTGATATCAACAATAATATCCCTGGTCCTGGATCCTCTTCTGAATACAGATTGAATGCCGGATTCCTCCCTGCTGGTGTACTACCACAACCATTTTTGAATAATCTTCAGCGAAATTTAGCTTACATGTGATGTTATTGGGCTTTGTTTGACAATTTTCACATTCTGTTGAGTCACCAGGTGGCTAATCAGGTAAAATAATTATATTTTGGTAGAGTGACCCTGTGTATTCCTTCCATCTTTTTTTTTCCCATCCCCCTACCCCCACCCCCCCTTCCTGCACCTAAATGTTAACAACTAATTATGCCTACAAAAGAAGGAACCCTTTCCCTAGAGAATCATAAGCTCTGAAGCAACACTGGCAAGAAGCTTTAGCTCACTGACCACGTCCGTACCCTCGCTGATAAAGGGAGAATAACAACTTCTACTGGAGAACTAAGTAGATTATTACATACAAAAGTGAGAGATTAATCAGTAAGAGCAATGGTTCATAGAAAGCTCTTGTTCAATGGTCTCACTAGAATACACCGAAACCCAATGGCCAAGCATTCCAAACAGTGCTGAGACGGGGGCAGGGGAAACCACTGTCACCTGGCTGGAGTTTTTTATCCTTGGCTGCAGCTCCTTTCTTGATGAGGTGGATGATTTGGAGGTAGGGCCCATGCTGGATGAGGATGAGGCCTAATCCCAACTTGCCAACAGTGAGTTTGGTCTTCTTTGTTTTGCTCAAGTTGTGTACAGACGCCTTGACCTCAGAGTTGAATTGTCCTTCAGATAGAAAGAGAATATGTTTTAGTCCTGCACCTAGAGAGTAAGGCACTAGAGCACTTGAGTTCTGAATAAGACCCTTGTGGCATTTACTGATTATCTCTGTTCCTCCATTTTCTCATCTGTAAAATGGAGAACTATCACAAAGGGTGGTGACACAATTTCAATAAGACAGCTAAAGGATTTTTGTACCATGTTTGGACTTTGTAGGTACTCAATCAGTGTTAATTATTATCTACTCACTCAACAAGTATCTATTAATGCAGTCAGCATGCCCAGTAGAACAAATGATTCCTACCCTCACCAAATTTAGCCTAGTAGAAGTGTTAGGTTATCATATCTATTAAATCAGTCCTACAGATAGAGAAAGTTCACCCTGAAATGTAATTAACAAAAAAAAAGAAATGTAATTAACAGATTATAGAATATTTCCATAAACTTTTTGAAGCCCCTTGTATGTGGAATAACAGGTTATGACATGTGTTCTGAGTGCACAACAGAAATCCTGGCATGGAGAAGGTAGGGCAGACTTGCCTGAGGAGGTGATAACTTGAAGTCACAAGGACCAGTAAGAAATATCGAGGCCAAGATGATGGGCTTCAGTGGGGTGGGATGGGGTGATGCGTATCAAGGGTCTGACACTAGGAAGAACCACACCTGTCAGAGAAACACTAAGATGACCGATGCAGGATGGAGCAGGAGCACACGGGCTGGCTTTGGGGCCTCGCTTGGGGAGGTAGGAAGCAAAGGCTGAGAAGGGACTGAGTCAAGACATGTGTGATCAGATTTGTGTTTCAGAATAAAACAGAACCCAAACCGGGCTGCTGTGTGAGGTGTGAAAGAGACATTGAGGATGAGATGGCTACTGTAGTCGTGGCAGTGATGATGGAAATGGCTTTGGGAACAGTGGGTGTGAAATAGTGTTTTCTACAGAGCCACATCTTAAGACAGAGGAGTGATTTAAAACCACCTCGACAGCAAAGTCATTTTCCCAAGAAGTTTGAAGAGACTGGGCCTCAACATAACATTCCAGCATTTCCCACACAACCAGTGGGGACAAAGGACAACCTGCTAATTGCCAGCCTTTGGCCCAAGTTCACGGGATCCTGGTATTAGGGGTAGTGTGGGGGTTGGTGACTATGAACTTTCCCATTGCCTAAGAAAGTATTTTCCCTAGCTCTACCTCCAAGGCAGGCAAGCTTCCTGGCCTTTAATCAAAAGAGTAGTACCCATGTCTCGTGCCAAACACCCCTCACTTAACTGAAACCACACATGCTCTGGGAGAGTTGCTGCAGGTGTCGCTGCTGCTCTGATGAAGGGCAACTCCCCCGCCACTCAATTCCTTGTTCTAAGAGTTCACCAGCCAAAAAAAGGTACAATGCAAGGGGCATCCCTCCCCTCGTTAAGCCAAAGTAAAATAGTCTGTTCTCTTGTTTTAAACGAACAGCACAGCACAGAGAAGATACTGAAATTCAGGTGGAAAGGCACCAAGGGAGGCAGGCGATCCTTGGAGTCTATGTTCCATGAATGCAAGGAAGCCACCTCTTAGAATGAAGCCGAAGCTAATACTCAGGGCTTAAGTAGAACGAAAATGTTTTGCAAAGAATGATGGCAACAAATGTACAAATGTGATTTGCATACAAGGAATGTATGTACAGATTGTGATGAGTTGTATGTACCCCAAAAAATGATTTAAAAAAGTATCAGAGGGGAGGGTGGAGAAGGGAGGGGGGATGAGGAACTGATAACAACGGCTCAAGTCAAAAGCAAAGGTTTAGGAATGATGAAGGCTTTGTACAGAAATGCTTGACACAATGGATGGATGGATGGATGGTGATGAGTTGTACGAGCCTCCAAATAAAATGATAAAAAGAATGAAGCCTCAATCTGCAAGATAAACGATGCTTCCCATGAGAATCTACGATAGACTCTAGTCTCAAAAGACAGCAGGCCTCAAAAACTGCATGCTAAATAAATCCATAATTATGGCATTCTCTGTGAAAAGGGCAAAACTACAAAAAACAAAGCTTCAGGGACCAAGGTAGGGAAAATGGGGCAGCACAAGGGACGTGGGGCGGGAGCAGAATGGTCCCATAGTTTCACGGTGGTGGGGGCTTGGTTAAAATGTCCGTGAGAATGATGAGGGCAATGGATGCACAAATGTGCTTGACACACAGTGGACTTATGTATGGATTGTGATAACAGTTGTATGAGCCCCCAATAAAAGGATTACATATATGTGTGTGTGTGTGTATATATATATATATATATATATATATATATATAATTTTTGTATGTCCGTGTACGACGTTGGTCACCGCTCAGAAGGTGTCCACTTAAAGGAGGGAGCTGCGACCTCTGATGGCGAAAGGCTCTTCCCCATCCCGTTCTCCCCTGGGAGCACAAGCGAGGAAGGGCTTGGTTCCTCCTCTTCCCACCCCGCTCCTCACTTACCTTTCTTGCTTTTGTCAGCCACATTCACCATGGCCCAGGGAGGGCGAGGGGCTCAGAAGGGCCTTCCCCAGGGTGGACGCTGGGAGTTGGTCCAACTCCCAACAGTTTCGAACCCGCGCGGCCCAGGTGGCGGCGGTGGCGGCGTGTGCCTACTGCGGACAGGCCGGCAGCCGGGCGCAGAGAAACCAGCCCCTGGCTCTGGAGACCGTGCGCAGCCTCCCCGAGGGGACGCCAGGGGGCGCTGCTGAGACACGCCTCCCCCCCAAATTGGGCAAGTGTGCCAGGTATGGGTCGACCCTGCGAATCACAGCTGCAATGTGCGGCCTGGGGTGTGAAACCCTCCGGGGAAGCGAGCGAAATCTCCGCAGAGCCTTCACAGGTGTCCGGCGTATGTGGGTTCTTCGCCCATTCTTAAAGAGAAAAGAAAAAAAGGTATTGTTTTCATCGAAAAATATTGCACAGCAAATTGGGTTCCCATTAGATAATTTCTTGGGCAGATTGTTCGAAGTCGTTTTTTTTTTTAATTTATTAATCATTTTATTGAGAGCCCATACACCTCTTATCACTCGTTATTCATACATCCGTTGTATGTCAAGCACATTTGTACATCTGTTGCCCTCCTCATTCTCAAAGCATTTTCTTTCTATGTAAGCCCTTGGCATCAGTTCATTTTCCCCCTCCCTCTCTTCTCCCCCCTCCCTCATGAACTCTTGATAAACTATAAATTATTACTTTGTCACATCTTACACTGTCCCATGTCTCCCCTCATCCAATTCTCTGTTGTCTGTACCCAGGGACAAGGTTATATGTGGATCCTTATCATCAGATTCCCCCTTTCTACCCCACCTTCCCTCCACCCTCCTGTTATCACCACTCTCACTACTGGTCCTGAAGGGATCATCTGTCCTGGATTCCCCATGTTTCCAGTTCCCATTTGTAGCAGTGTACATCCTCTGTTCTAGCCGGATTTGTAAGGTAGAGTTGGGCTCAGGATGGGGGGAGGAGGAAGCATTGAAGAACTAGAGGAAAGCTGTATGCTTCATCATTGCTGCATTACACCCTAACTGCTTCATCTCTAAGCCATGTATTTCACCCTATGTCAACCTCTCTCTTTGTTCCTGGTTGTTCCATCTCTGGCGCTTGGGTTCCCACCGCCTTATCTTCACCTCTTCATATACTGACCTCTATCAGAAGCCCAAGAGCCACCCACCCACCCATGTAGTATAGTGGACTCCACACTGAGCTGCTTACCACAGGGTCAGTGGTTTGCATCCACCTGCTGTCCCGTGGGAGACACAAGAAGGGTTCTGCTTTTGTAAAAGTGTACAGTTCTCTGGAACTCCAAAGCAGAAGTTCCACTCTGCCCATAGGGTCATTATGAATCAAAAATCAATTTGATGGCAATGAGTTTGGTTTTAAGTATAAGTTCAAAGGAGCCTTGTTGGGATAGTGGAGTAAGCATTGGGCAGCTAACCACAAGGGCACCTGTTCACACCTACCAGCTACTCCGTAGGAAGTAATGAGGCCTTCTGCTTCCATAAAGATGTATGTAGCCTCTGAAACTCACCATAGGGCCACTTAATTGGCATCAAGTGGGTGGCAGTGTGTCGCATGAGTGAAGGGAGCCTGCCATAGCTTGAGATGCAAAACCCCCCTCACCTTCCCTCCACACCAGGTTGAAGCTTCTCTAGAGAACGGACACCAACAGTCACACTGACCTGTGGAATTGCAGGACAAACTGTCATGGATGCTGTGATATCTAAATATCCCACCAGGTCTCAAGAATGGATGATTCCTGCTGTCGCTGACTGTGGAAAGACCCCTGCCCATGATCACATCTTCCGGGACACCAAGTATCTGATGACTGTTCAGCATAAGGTAAAGAGCCTGGCTTCCCAGTGTTGACCCGAACTCAACACTGGAGACGTATCCTAGCTTCAGAGTTAAAGAAGTCATTGCAAGTGAGGTCGCCATTTGTCCACTTCGGTGGCTGAATACAACGTGGCTAAATTGACATTAAAAAAAAAAAACGATTAAAATGGCAAATGTAACGAAAGGTGTAAAATCGTTAATAATGACACAACCGGCTGAGCCCCGGTGGCGTAGTGGTTGTGCGCGGGACTGCGGCCCACTGGGACGGAGGTTCAATTCCAGCAGTGGGGCTGGGCCTCCTACTCCCACCACCGGAGAGCAGTGATGCCCCCCCCCCCCAAAAAAAAAAAAGAAACAACCCTGATGATGGAAGAGGTTGAAAAGTGTCTTTTAATTTGGATAAAGCAGAAACAACTCAATGGTGATAGCATATCTGAGACAGGGCAATGCAAGAGGGCTGAAAGCTTCCATTGTGATTTAAAATCCTGGAAAAATGAATTTATAAGTATAACGTCTGAGTCTCAGGACCAGTTGTTTGATTTTCCATTATTTCTTATGAGAAAATACTGTTCAGTTCTTGAGTTTTTTGGTGTTTGAACACAAGTTTGGAATGACTGGGGCTTGACAACTGAGGTCTGACTGTATAGAGAGACAAAAGTTTCCGAACAGTCATCCAGGACTAAAAGGAGGGAGTTATTGCTTAAGATAATGGCCATGTCTACCCAGTGTGGTCAATATAACTGTTGTTGTCAGGTATTGTTGTGTTGATTCCCACCCATTGCAATTCTATGTATACAACAGAATAAAACAGCCCTTGGTTCTGTACCATCCTCACAATTGTTCTTACACTTGACCTTAGTCAAAAGGCCAAGAAGCGATCCAAACAATTGTTCTTGTGTTTGCGCTCATTGTTGCAGCCGCTCAGTCAATCCATCTTGTTGAGGGTCTTTCTCTTTTTCATTGCTCTTCTACTTTACCTACTATGATGCTCTTCTCCAAGGACTGGTTTCTCCAGACAACAGGTCCAAAGTACAAGCCAGGAAGTCTCACCATCCCAAGGAGCATTCTGGCTGTACTTCTCCCAAGACCGATTAATTTGTTCCTTTGGTAACCCATGCCACTTTCAATATTCTTTGCAGCACCATAATTCACATGCATCGATGCTTCAGTTTTCCTTATCCAACGCCCGACTTTCACAGACATAGGAGGTGACTGAAAGTATCACGGCATAGGAAAGGCACACTGACCCCATTATTCTCACTGAATTGTACACTTAAAAATGGCGAAAGTGCTACAGTAAATATATATTGTCACAATAAAATTTTTAAAATCTGTATGTGAGCATGCAGCCTCATCTTTTGCCTACCGAGTATTTGGTGGATTTGAACTGCTGACCACAATGCCTAGCCCACAGTGTCACCTGGGTTGTTTTGTAAATCCCCAAAGCACTGCCTGTGGTAGTTACATAATCTGTTGCCAATTGGAGACTTAAAAGTGGAAGGGTAGGCTGAGCCCCGGTGGCGTAGTGGTTGTGCACGGGACTGCGGCCCACTGGGACGGAGGTTCAATTCCAGCAGTGGGGCTGGGCCTCCTACTCCCACCCCCGGAGAGCAGTGATGCCCCCCCCCCCAAAAAAAGTGGAGGGGTGGAGTCTATCCTGTCAATCGGGTCGCAGCTTGCTGACCTCATTTAGAGGCACCAAGATAAATAGCTCACTAGAGGTGGGACACATGCTCACCCCCAGGGAGACATTACCATGAGTGAGCCGGATGGAGGGAGATATACTGATGGCAGTCAGCACTCTAGAGCTGAGAAACCACGTGGAGATCCCTGCCAACGCTGAGATGTTTATACCGCCACTGGATCCTCAAGATTTTCCACCCGCTGGCCTCTGATCTTCCTGCATTTGGCGTCACTGCATGTGTTACATGACTCTGAAGAGAAGGAGTTTATAGGTTGGTATCGGACATATGGGCTACTATCCAACGTATGGACTTGATCTGAACTGGGCTGTTTTCTCAATATTCAATTGCTCTTCTATATAAAGCCCCATTCTTATACATGAGTATCTACGAATTTGTTTCTCTAGCACACCCAGACTAACATACTGCCCAGTAAAGTCCCTGCATCTTAGAGTCTGTTTCCTATGAACCTTACCTGCTACAGGTAATGTCGGGGATGACCCAAGAAAGTGATTGCCGGCTGAGCCCTAGTGGTGTAGTGTAGTGTTTGGGACTGCAGCCCACAGGGTTGGCAGTTCAAATCCGGCAGCAGCTCTCCAGGAGCAAGGCTGGGCTTCCTACTCCCTCCAGATGGCAGTGATGCCACCAAAAAAAAAAGAAAGTGATTGCCAAGATGAGACTTTGGAGCTGGATCACCCACAACCCAGGTCATGAGAACCTCATTGCTGGTAGAGGAAGGTCGCAGGCAGTCTCTCACACAGGACATACTACAATCGTCAATATTTCCACTGACAATAAAATGGCATAGTTACCAGGGGATGGCATGGGTGGTTGGGAGGACGTGATCTAAAAATGAGTACCAGACAGGAGAAAATATTCTAAGGTTCATTATGGTAATGATTATACATCTTTTTTCAAATATCACTGAACTATTGAATTATGTGCCATGTGAATTATGTGCCAGTAAAGTTGTTTTTAAAACAACATGGTTACCAGGGGAAGGAAATTGATTCGTGGGCATTATTTTCTCAACATTCCTTCTTCCAAGGACCAAAGCCCACTGTCATCAAGTTGATTGTGATTCATGGTGACTCTACTGGGTTCCTTTACAGGAACAGTTTCAGCCATCTCCCCACGAGCAGCTTGTGGGTTGGAGCTGCTGGCTTTGTGGTTAGCAGCCCAATGCCGAACCCACTGTGTCACCGGAGTTCCTTTATGCTTTCTAAGGGTGGTTGTCAGGGAGGAGGCAGAGCGGCTGTGGACTCAGGATCGGGAGAATGTTTGGTACCCACCCATATGACCCACTTGGGGGGGAGGGGTTCTCTTGGTATACCTGGCTATCTGGCCCTCTTTTGACAGGAAGTGGCTAAGTCCTGTAGCCACCGCCCAAGAATCACTGTGGTAGCCAGGGCTGAGTCCTTACAGCTGGGGCTGCTCCACCGTAAGCCACCCAGATCATTAGAGGGGCTGGCTGCGGGACAGAAGGCCTCGATGATGCGGTGAGGGAGGCAGCCTTGACACATGGTGGTGGGAGCTGTCATTGGTTTCACTAACCTTCCTCAGACAAGCTTTCCCCAGGGAAAGGCACCCACCCGGGTCTTGACCGCGCTCCTCTCAGAACTGACAGGACACGATGAGAGAGAAGCCCAGCATCATGAGGGGGCTGTAGGAAATGCCGCCCTGCTATGTCCTGAAAGACAATTTCTCCAACTAGCTCTCAGCCCTCCGTCCTCCCTTGGCTTCACAGAGCTCCTCCTCCGGGATCACACTCCATTCCTGGGCCAGTCATCATTCAATGGTAGGTCCACACAGGGATAGGGAGGCATGACCCTTTGGCCCCAATTCAGGGCAACTTGGCAAGGCAGTCCCAGATTCACACCTTCCTGGGGGTCTAACAATTTCCTACACCCCAATCCTACCTCCCTCTCTGCCCAATCCGCCTTCTTTCCCTTCTCTTTCCCTTTCACCTTGCTAAAAGCACATTTAGCCAACTTCCAGCATGTTCATCTCTGGATTTTGCCTGCCCCAAGAGAACCCAGCCTGTGAAACAAACTGAGAGTACTGGTCACAGGCTATTAGCCTCTGGACATACTTTCTTCTTTCTTTTTTTTTTTTTTGTTGTTTTTTTTTGGGCATCACTGCTCTCGGTGGTGGGAGGAGGAGGCCCAGCCCCACTGCTGGAATTGAACCTCCGTCCCAGTGGGCCGCAGTCCCGCGCACAACCACTACGCCACCGGGGCTCAGCCCAAATTTTTTAAGGCATCACTGCCCTCAGGTGGTGGGAGTAGGAGGCCCAGCCTTTGCTCCTGGGAGCCGGAATCGAACCTCCATCCCAGTGGGCCGCAGTCCCGCGCACAACCACTACGCCACCGGGGCTCAGCCCATACTTTCTTCTTTCAACCCAGAAACCCCACATGCACATGCGTACACACATACACA
>PVJH01028260.1:0-27561 GCA_004026705.1 Nesogale talazaci
TAATTTACAAATTATTTTTTCATCCTGTACACTGTACAATGTGTCCCAACACTCACTTCCCTGTTGTCCATGCCCCAGAGAGGAAGCTACGTGTAGATCCCTGAAGTTGGCTCTCCCTCTCCATTCCTCCATCCCTCCACCCTCCTGGTATTACCACTCCCATCACTAGTCTTGATGGATCATCTATCCTAAGTTTCCTGTGTTTCCAACTTCACTGTACATCTCCTGGTCTAGCTGGATTTATGTGGTAGAATTGTCCACTCCCTTTTTTTAATGAATCATTTTATTGGGGACTCAAACACATCCCCTCATGATCCATACATACATCAACTGTATGCAGGCCACATTTGCACACTTGTTACCATCATCACTCTCAAAACATTCTCCCTCCACTTAGGCCCCCAGTATCAGCTCCTCATATTTCCCTTACCCCCTCCCCCATGAACCCTTAATAATTAACAAATTGTTATTACTTTTTCATATTGTATACTGTCTAATGTGTCCCTTCACTCCCTTCCCTGTTGTCCGTGCCCCAGAGAGGTTATATGTAGATCGCTGAAATTGGTTCCCCCTCTTTATTCCACCATCCCTCCACCCTCCCAGTATCACTGCTCTCACCATGAATGATAGTTTTAATGTCCCACCACAATTTGTCAGGTTTTTCATCATTAGTGTTCAATGTGTCAAATCTGTTCTTGACATTCAGGTGAGATAGATTCAAGGTTGTATTTCGGCTGCTGTGGACTTGTTCTAATTTTCTCCAGTTTAATCTTGAACTTACATAGAAGCAACCGGTGCTTTGCTCCAGTCAACCCTGGCCTGGTCTTAGCTGCTGAGATAGAACTTCTCCAGTATCTCTACCCACAGAAGCAGTTGATTTGATTTCTCTATATTCCACATGTAACCTTTTGTGTTGTTAAAAAGGGGGGGTATTTGTGGGGAGGACGGTGGATGAAAAATGGAATGTAAATGTTTAAAAATAAATGATGGCACATATGTACAAATATGCTTGATACAATTGAGGGATGGATTGTTATAAGAGCTGGAAGCGTCTCAAATAAAATGATCTTTTAAAAAAAAGTATTTTTTTGAACAAGTCATTCATTATGCAAAGTTCTATTATAGAATCTCCAGCTACATTTCTATCATCGAGTCCATATTTTGCAACTACACTTCCTTCCTCTTTGTTTCCAACTTTTCCATTCCAATGGATAATTATCACTGTGTCTTGATTGCATGTACAATCAATTTCAAACTGAAATTTTGGCAGGGTTTTTAATTCTTATGGTTGGTGCAAAAATATGCATAATAATTGTATTGGATTTCCTTGAAGGTGGATAGGCATAATACTATCACAGATTGCATGGTGCCTCATGATTGATTTTGCCCTATCCCTTCTGACAATGAATGCCTTGCCATTTCTCTTGATTGTATGGTTTCTGGCATAGCAAATCCTACGATTTTTTTAAATGGCCAATACCCGTCCATTCTAGCTCTCTAATGCCTAGCTGAGGGATCCTTATCCATTTCACTTCTGATGCTCCTAGATTCATATTTCACACTTTCCATGTTCTGGTCATTAGCAGACTTCTGCAGCTCTTGCTCCCTACCTTGGGCTGTACCCCAACAGCAAATGAAGATCCCCAAAAGGCTCTACTTCCCCAGGTTTTACCCAACTCACATCCCTATGGGCCGCTCCACTGTGATAAATTGACTGCTGCTCATTTCAAATGCCCTCTGACTTGAGGGCTCATCCTCTGGGACCCTCGTTGACAAAGTTCTGCTTCTATTTATTCAAGCTTCAGTATCTGACAGTGTTTCAAAGCTATATATCAGGTTTTTAGAGGTTGCTTCCTCAAAAAGGGAAGCCCACTCCTTTTCATTGTCTGTTCTTCATCTGGAAGCTCTCCTGAAACCTGCCCACTCTGGGTGGCTCGGCTGGCATCATTTCCAACATCATAGCAACCCCAGAGGCACCACGGGATGACCAATGGACAGACAAGTTGTGAAAGAGACAAATCTAGAGTAAGAAAATCCACAGAAACAGATCTACACTAAGAAAATCCACAGTAAGTTAGTGGCACCATGAGTGGGAGAGAGGAGAATGAGGATTGCTAAAGGATGAAGAATTTCTCTTTGAAATAATGAAAATGTTCTGGAATGAGATCATGGTGATGATTACGCAACCTTTTCAATATGCCGAAAGTACTGAATGGAATACTTTCAACTGGTGAATTTTATGGTGTATAATTTTATACTTATTAAAAATTGATTTTACTAAAATATTCTCAGCCACTGGAGCACTTATGAATGAGTTCCAGCTTTACGACCATGAACTTGCCATGTGATCAAGTCATTAACTTTTCTAGTTCTTCATTTCCTTGTCTGTTAAATAGAAGTTAGCATAAATACCCTTCTCAGAATTTTGTGATGCTGTAATGAATGATTAGTGTAGAAAATAGCAGTAGCTATAGCTGGAGTGGGGTGTGGGGTGGAAAGCTCAAACCAAATACGAAAATCTTACCAAGTATGTATCATACGGCTAGAAAACATAACTTCTAAAACTTTAACCAAATTCTAAACAACTTTCAGAATAGTCATTTTGAGCTATACGTTTGGCCTGGGGTGTAGAATTTCCATTATTACCCTTCACATTTTTATCTCCCTTATCTTTGTTCTATTTGTCTCTTTGCCCAACAGAGACTTACTTAGCGATGACTAAGTTCATATTTTCTCTGAACTTCATTTTCTTATATGAGGAGATTTCAAAAAGTTAGCACCTCATAGTAATCCTATAGGATAGGGTAGAAATACCCTTGTGAACCTCTGACCCATTGCTGTATGGAAGTAGAAAAACGTGTCTTTCTCCCTTGGAGGGGCTGGTCATTTCCAACTTTTGGCACTGCTAGCCCAACTCATAACCACCATATCATCAGGGCTCCTAGAAAACCTGCCTAGCATCCATGAACTAGATACCACCCCGTCTATATGTACTTCTTCAAAAGCACTTCAACAGAAGATACCTCACCTCGGCTGGGATCAGTTTTTCAAGTTGTGAAGAGAGGCACATCATTCAGTTGCTGCCATATGAAATTGTATTAAGGTCCCTCCAAACAAACAGACATCTATGTCAGAGTGATAAGGAAACCTTACTGGAAATCCCAGTCAAGATTGAGGGAGAGGACCATGGATGTCTCAGAGAAGACAATACATTTCTGTTGGTAGAAGAATGGGGAGGAGCAAGATCCTATTGGAGAAAAATTGCAAACAATATTAATATAGCAGTTCCCAAGGGGAGAGTATGCCTGTCCTGTGTTCCTAATTGGATATTTTGATCTAGTTTCTATGCAGCCCTTGGCGACACAGGCCATGTGCTGTAGACAACTAGGACATTAGACTCTGTTCTTTCGAGGCATACAACATCCTTCAAAGGTGACACCAGAAGGACTCCACTTGGAAACCCCATCCATTGAAATGGCCTTTACTCAAATTCACCTATAGCCCTTGATTGTAGCGCTGGAACTTCCTCGTGTGAGAAGAAATAGATGACTGCTGTCCTAAGGACAAGGAACTGACAGGCATTGAACTTTGCTTTGCATCTCTTGCCTTGAGTGTGCACCACAAATGGTGGCTCACCATGACCATATACATGCTATTTCATGCCTGCCTTGCTTTATTATGACGTGTATGAATCTGGTAGATGTGGCCCTGCTGTTGTGACTGAAGATTATTAAAAGTTTTGTCCTGTCACCCACCCCCATTGTTTATGCAAATAGGGTCCAGTCACTTCAGAGTTTAAACCCGTACAAGTCAAGTCAGGCAGTGTGTGATATGACAAAATAATAATAATGTATTAAATATCGAGGGTTCAAGAGGGAGGGGGAGCAGGGTGGGAGAGGAAAAGATGAAAAGCTGTCATCGCGGGCTCAAGTAGGAAAGCAAATGGTTTGAGAATGATGACGACAGCAGGCATGTGAAGGTGCTTGGTACAATATATGTATGTATGGATTGTGATAAGCGATGTATGAGCCCCTAGGTTCACCGCTAGCCTGTACTCTTATAATTTCCTTTTCTCAACAGTGTTTTAAACTCTATACCATTGGCTAAATTAATGGCACTGACAGTTGGGCTTCAACTTGCAAGGTCCATAGTTTGAAACCTCAGGAGTAAGACAGGGTTTTCTACTCCCATAAAAAGTTACAGTTCAGAAAAACACACTATTCAGTTGGCCTAGGCTCAATGGGAGAGAGTGTATCGATAAAATTAGGTTATGCCCCAGGAGGATGACTGATAATATTCTCTAAGTTAAAAGGACAATGATATCTCTAAAGTGCAGTGTTGACATACATAACTCATCAACCTAGGATTAGATTGTGAGCTCCCACTTAATTATAACCTAAATGTTCCCCAATAAAGTGATTTCTTTAAAAGAAAGAGGGGGAAAGACGAGCTTATACCAAGGGCTCAAGTAGAAAATATTTGGAAATGAAGAGGGTAACATGTGTACAAATATGCTTGATACAAATGATGTATTGAAAGTTATGAGAGCTGTAAGAGCCCCCCAAAAAATTATTGGGGGGAAAAAGAGAGAGAAAATCCAAATGTAAGAACAATTGTTTCTTATTACATGGCCCTGCTTGCTTTCATGAAGAAATCACGGGAGATATGAGTGCTATTGCAGAGCGTGGCAAAGAATGTAGATGCTACTGAGATATCAGATGGAAGAGGATCAAGCATCTGAAAGACTTGTATTCAAATAAGCTGCCACCTAAGTGAGACATTAACTAAGTCCCCAGAGAAGAAACAAACCAGCCTGAGGGATCCAAGGACGGTAAAAATAAAATCAAAACCTGAAGGAGGGGCAAGTATCAGAGCTTCAATTGTGAGCACTTAGTTTACAGGTGGCTATAGATAACAGTGGAACCTAAAATCCATTTGCAGTGTCCATCCATGGATTAAGCCACTGATGAATCAATCCACTCTGATGATAGTTGAGGAATGTGAATAGTCTTCCCATCAAGAAGCTTTGTGAAGTCCATTGTGGCAGATGTAGTCAGGGAAGTTGCTGTCATTTGGTTTTGATCGGCCTTTTGACATATTTAAAAGTTGTTTCCATTTTTTAAAAAGTGAAGGGGAATTATACATGGATTAAGCCTCTAGTGATTTCCCACTAACTGTAGACCGGGGATGTGAATTGCCTTGCTATCATGCAGAATGCACTGGAAAATGGATTGGTGAAGATACATTAGGAGAACATTGAACACCTTATCGTTTGATTTCCCTTTTGATCCAGTTTAAATTTGTTCAAGTTAATTAATAATTTTCTGCTTTCTTCTCAACTGATGTTTTGTTATTGCTGTTAGCTTATTTGTGTGTGTTTTTCTTTAAACATGCTTTTCTGTATAGGAAAGCCGGGGTAGGTAAGTCTATAGAGACAAGAGGTGGGTTAGTGGCTTCTTGGGGATATTGTAGGGGTGTGTGAGGGAAAATGGGGAGGTCATAGAAAATGTCAAAGAAAGAAGATGTTTGAAAATTTATTGTGTTATGGTTGTACCACTTTTCTTAATATAATTGAAACACTTAATTGGATAGTTTGTGAATTATATGTCAATAAAATTGTCAAAATGCTTTAAATAAAATCAAGTGCAAAAAAGTAAGGGTTATAAAGTGTGTTATAAAGTGTGTACAAAACCATGGTCGAATCACTAGATTCCTTCACGACCGACTCGTCTCTTGCTACTCGCTTGTATCCAGGAATAGTCACCTCAGATGTGTGTGGGGGTGGCATCACTGCCCTCTGGTGGGAGTAGGAGGTCCAGCCTTGCTCCTGGAGAGTTGCTGCTGGATTTGAACCACCAAGCCTGTGGGCTGCAGTCCCGCACTCAACCCCTACGCCACCGGGGCTCAGTCCTAGATATTTTAAGAATAACATGTTTGCATTCCTCACAAATATCAGCATCAGAAGGGGCCATTTATGAAAGAAACAAAATCAACTCCGCTTTAGAGTTTTGCTTCTAGAGCCAGGGGCTTTCCTTTCGAGCCCCATGCTTGACACTTGAAGCTATGTCACATGGGGCAAATTTCTTAACCCGTCTACTCTTAACCCATCTATGCAGTATTTTCCTTATTGGTAAGATAGGGATCATCACAGTATGGACATGATAGGGTTGTAGAAAATAAGATAAACTTAGTAAATGTTAGCTGGGTTTGTTTTTATTTTCAAAGGTAGCAGAATACACATAAATATGTTTTTTTTCCTATTTCTAGATCTGGATGTGTGGAGGCCAACTCTTTATTGTACCTTGCTCTCGAGTAGGACACATCAGTAGGTTGCACTTCAAAGATCAGTCTTTGATGTTACAATCCATGATCTACAACAATCTAAGACTAGTGCACGTTTGGCTGGATGAATATAAGGTAGGAAACACTCCTTATTTGGAAAGATGTTTGAGCCTACAGAGAGTCATAATTCTGGAACACCTTTTACTTCTCTGGATCCTCATTTTTCCTCTTGCTTTCCTTAAATTAAGAGCATCCTTTCAGCCCCACCTGCACCCAGTCCCAGGCACTATTCCCAATGAGTTGATTCGATGTGTCTAAACTTGCATCTTTCTTTTTTTAATCTTAATTTACAGTGCAGTTCAAGTTCTCCAGAAGTAAGTCCATCAACTTACCAGAAATTTATTGCAGGGAGACCTACATCTACTTATTTCCCTCTTAGAACTGCCCCCTCTGAAACCATCAGCCTCTCTTGGTCTCTGTGGCCAAGTGTAATTTTTTTAGTATATCCCTCCACTATATATATATTTTTCCCCCAACAAAAGTCAAAGATGTCTTTCTTTTTTTTTCTTTGCATCACTGCCCTGGTGGGAGTAGGAAGCCCAGCCTTGCTCCTGGAGAGCTGCTGCTGGATTTGAACCATCAACCCTGTGGGCTGCAGCCCCGCACACAACCACTGCACCACCAGGGCTCAGCTAAGATTTCTATATTGAAGTATGCCTTTCCATTTTCTCATTACCCCTAGGAACTCTCCTGAGCAGGACTTAAAGGGATAAATAGTTTCAGCTCCATTTTTAATTGAAAGTAGTCTATCCAAAAGCCATGTAGGACTTTCAGATAAATGAACAAAAAAGTGTAAAACTCACTGTGATTTCATAAGTCTTATTCTTGCTCGTATGTCTTTTTAACCATTTAGATTTTCTTACCTTGTAAAAGCGATAATAATTTATTTCTTTAGTAATCAGGAAATGTGGACCAAAACCCCTCAATACTTCTTACATAGCCCCTTGCCAAACAACAGGAATACCCTCCATGGCATTGGGAGCATTCATCATCCCTCTCACACCTTGGAAACAGCTCGGCAGCCTCTGACTTCTCCATGGTCCAGCAGCTTTACTCTAAATGCACCGCAGCAATGCACACTTGGAGGCCCCAGCACACGAGCGTAGCGTAAACATGCTCACGAATAGTATTGTTTGTCTTAACTAATCCCAGGTGCTCCTTAACAGTAGAAGAGATGATCCTTGACACATTCACACAGTAGTACAGCAATGAAATCAACTCGGATAGCCATGCAACAGCATAGGTCATTTTTAAAAAGTTTTTTTTTGTGTGTGATTTTGGTCAAAAGGTACAGAGCACATGGGAGAGGGGGTCTGGGGAAGGAGGGGAGATATGGGGAGCTGATACCAGGGGCCTAAGTGGAAGGAGGATGTTTGGAGAGCAATGATGGCAGCAAATGTGCAAATGTGGACTACATACAATTGATGTGTATATTGATCATGGTAAGAGCTGGGTGAGCCCCCTATAAAATCATTTTAAAAAAAAGAGTTACAAGAAGTAATGAAAAGTATCATAAAAAAAAAGGAATGAAAGTGTCATAAGTTCTGTCAATTTTGAGAGGCATCCTGTGGCATAGCATGCTATGCACGGAAAAGCTAAGCCCAAAGTTAGAGGTTCGAACCCCCCAGCCGCTCACTGGAAGTTCTGTCAATTTTGTAAAAACCAGCACTTTAAACAGTAGACTATTTTCACAACTGTGTAACAGGTTGGATGCCTCCAACAATGCTCCGCTATTTCACACTGAAGTGAGATGGTTGTGGAGAGGACAAGTTTTAAAACGTGTGTTTCAGCTTCATGATGAACTCCAAACATTTTTTAATCAGAAAGCAAGACCGTATTTCCAAACAGCTTATCTGCTTTCTTTGAGGAACATGACATTGAACCAGACAAAAGGATTATGATAATTTCTGTGAAAGAACACTTGTATAGGCTTGCAGACGAAATTTCATCATAATTTCTAAATCTACCTGACGCCCCATTTGCACTCGCCAGAAGCCCATTCACAGTCAAAGATGAAGATGTTCCTGAGACAGCACAAGAGGAGTTCATTGAACTTATTAGCAGTGATGCAGCGAGAACTGATTTCTCTACAGTGCCAGTTACAAAATTCTGAATCAAGTGATTGCATTCATATCCTGTTCTGTCTGAGACTGTGTTGTGGAAGAATCTTCCATTTCCAACATCTCTTTGTGAAGCAGGTTTTCCAGTTTGTTGGTTATGCGGTCCAGATACAGAAGTAGACTCGTTGTGGAAGATGCCCTTCATTGTGCCCTTGCAAAGACTGCCCCGAGACATTCTGATCTGCTGAGAAAGAAGCTCTCTCAGCCTTCACACTGATGTTGGCTTTTTATGCATAATGTTGCAAAATGTAGCAATGAACTTTACTGTTGTTATAGGAAGACTGTTACCCATGCTATATCACCCTTCAAGACAAAAATTCATTTAATTGGAAATAAATATTTCACAATATAGAAAAAAATGTACAGAGTAAATTGGCTTTCCATACAACAGTTCATATACAATTTTATTTGTGACATTGACTATAATCCCCACCAGGTAACAGCTCTCTTCCCTTCTACCCTATTTACTGACTACTTCATTTGTCCTTCTTTCTAAGCCCTTCCTCTTTTACCCCTGGGCCAGCACAGCTCTTTGATCTCATAAAATTGATTGTTCTGTGGAATGTGCACCTCCTGGAGGCATTGTTAACCTGATTGGCCTTTTATTTTCAGAAAGTTGAATCACAAGAATAGTTTTTATAGGACTGGCGAAGGACTAAGGGCCAGTATCTGAGAGAGTCCAGGTCCACCAGTCTCTTTCAGACTAATAAACCTGCTTTTTTTTGTCAGCACTGCCCTCTGGTGGTGGTGGAAGCTACCCAGCCTTGCTCCTGGAGAGCTGCTGCTGGATTTGAACCGCCAAGCCTGTGGGCTGCACTCAACCACTTACGCCACTGGGGCTCAGCCATAAACCTGCTTTTAAAAAATTATTGTTTTCTTCCAAATTTTCCTCCTACCCTGTCCAGGACCTCTTATTGCGCTCCCTTTCAGAGCAGGTAACAGGAATACCTGGCCGTCACCCTGGCTTTCCTTGTCTCAGAATTATGGAGACTGTAATTCACTTGATCCATCAGTCCTAATTTAGACTGATTGTTTTCTGGGTTCTTTGATTTTCTTTCACGTTCTTTGCTCGAAATCGGGCAAGATATTTATACTTCAGATAGCCACTCTTACATGTCTGTGGGATGAAGACAGAACTTTTTCACAATTATATATACCAAAGTATAAAGCAAATTATTTGCCACCATTTGGTTCGAAGTCAAGTTAGATATGCTCCCTAAAGATAGTTGATAAAAGACGTTTGTGCGTGCGGCTCACACAAGAACTGACTCCCCTGCTGTTAGGATGACAGTTCCCTTCCAGGGAAGCCTGTGGGCAGCTTCACATGATCTCTAGTGTAAACTGTTTAGCCACATCCAGGAGTCTGGGGTCTGGTCTTGTCACAGGGGACCCCGATATCTCCCTTTCCTAGAACGTGTACATATAGCACAGTTCTTTGCTGTGAAGTATGTCCTTACCTGTATTTAGGGACCTGGCCTGCCTCCAAAGGCTATATATGGATTGAACATAAGAAAGAGCCTCTCTCTCCGGCCTCTCTCGAGCCCCCTGAGTGCTGGACGCTCTCAGCTCCTCTCCCTCTTGTAATCCCTCCCCTCATTTGCTGCTTCTCCCGCGGACAGCCCCATTGGCGGAGGTGAGCATGCTACCATGATGTGATCTATGTCTGACTCAGAATCTCTCTGTGTCTCGTGCTCTCCATAACTCTTTGTTTTGTTTTGTTTTTTTGGGGGGCATCACTGCCCTCTGGTGAGAATGGGAGGCCCAGCCTCGCTCCTGGAGAGCGGCTGCTGGATTTGAACCTCCAAGCCAGTGGGCCGCAGTCCTGCACTCAACCACTGGGGCTCAGCCCTCTGCATAATTTTATCATAAGAAATAGTCGGAACTGCAGCCCTTCCTCTTTTTCCCGGCCCTCCACTTACAACTGTCACCATCCTTCCTTCTCAGGAGCATTCTGGCTGTACTTCTTTCAAGGCAGGTTTGTCAGTTCGTTGGGCAGTCCCTAGTACTTTCAAAATTCATCACCAGCACCGTAACTCAAAAGCATTCATTGCTTGCTGGGCTTCTTTATTATTTTTTGTTTGTTTGTTTGTTTTTTGTGTGTGGGCATCACCGCCTCTGGTGGTCGTGGGAGCTACCCAGTGCTGCTCCTGAGAGCCGCTGCTGGATTTGAACCGCCAAGCCCGCGCACCGCAGCCCCGCACTCAACCACTTATGCTACTGGGGCTCAGCCCATGGTCTTCTTTATTTAAGGTCCACATTTTACATATATAAAAACCTCCTGACTTAGGTCAGGCACACTCCAGTCCTCAAAGTAACATCCTTTGCTCTTCGACCCTGTAAAACAGGTCTGGGGCCGCAGTTTTCCCCAATGCGATGTCTTCTTTGAGTTTCTGACGGCCGTTTCCATGAGCATTGGCTGTGGACCTAAACAAGATGAAATTTTTGACAATGTCCATCTTCTCTCCATCTGCCATGATGTTAGGATGCTGTTTTCTTTACATGGACTTGCCGTCCATATTGAAGATTACAATCCTTGAGGGCTTCAAGGCCCTCTCGCTTTAGGGGCAAACATTGAACTTGGGTTCAGCTCTCTTTCCTTAAGGGTACACAATGAATGGTGGCCCCAAACTACCAGACACTGCTAGATCCTTAAGATTGGAATACCCTCTATTCTTTCCAGACACACACATCCTTCACAGGCCACGTCTCTATATGACATGTATGCATATGCCTCTAAAATTATGTTGGTTGATTTTCTTTTCATTTCTCCTTTGTTGGGTTGTTTTTAATTTCTCCTTTGTTGGGTTGTTAGTAATGGATGTCAGATTTTTTTTTAATCAGTGCCTTCTCTGTGTCCATTAGTATAAACATGTGGTTCTTTCCTTAGTTTCATTTATGGTAGTGTCTTAGATTGATTGTTTTTCTAATATTGAACCATCTTTACATCCTGGTCTGAATCCCATTTAGTTGCAATGTATTCTTTTTCTGGTGCACTGTCAGATCCTGTTGTTAGGGTTATGTTGGGAATGTTTTATCTACTTACATGCGAAATATTGGGCTATAATTTCTGTTGAGTGATGTCTTTACTGGGTTTGGACACTTTGGTTAAGCGGAGCCTCGGTGTATGACAATGCTGTCAGTGCAGGTTGGACTTCTTCCTTCAATAGCATCAGTTCTTGATCGTTGGCTGTCTCTTGAAATGACTGAAAACATATCATTCTCCTCTTTCTTTAAAGAGATGGGGAAACTATTAGAAGCTTTACACGGAAAGAAAAGAAACCACAGGTAAGAAAAGCACTACTAAAGGGGAAGAACAAAGTAAGAAGCAACATCCTCCTTCATCTCAAAACCTGTTCTAGGCCATGGTAGTCAAAACAGCCTGGTGTTGGCACAACGTCAGACGCAAACACAATGAAAGAGAACTGAAGATTTAGAAGTGCATGAATCCATTTGCGGAGAGCTGGAATTTGATAAAGGGCCCAAAAAACCCCAAGGAGGGAAGAGATAGTCTCTTTAACAAATGGTCCTGGCAAAGCTGGATATCCCTTTGTAAAAAGACAAAATATCCACCACACTCATCGATCATCAAAACTTACTCTCGATGGACTGAAAGACAATCCCATCAGAGTGGGAAGGAAACTTGACTGGAAATTCAAGTGAAGATTGGGAGAAGAGGAGATTTTACATATATATATATATATATATATATATATATGAAAGATGTTTAACAATACATATAAAGAGAACTCCAAGGCAGAATATGCCTGTTACTGTTCCTAATGGGATACTTTTGACCCACTTTCTGCACAGCCCTGGGTGACATAGTCTTGTGGTATAGACGACTGGGATTTTAGATTCTGCTCTTTCAAGGTACAGAGCATTCTTCTTAGTACTGTGGACTGTGCCACAAGGACCATGGGAGAGCAGACCTCTGTTTGTGTTATGACTCTAATTTCTCTGGAGTATGGCCGGGCTGTGTGGTATTTCTATTGCCAAATGTTTTGGTATCACCAGATCACTTTCCACAATGTTGCACATATTTATAAGCCCATCAGTGGTGTGGGCGAATTCCAGTCCCCAGACACCCTCTCCAGCATGCGTTGTACTTTTTTTTTTTTTTAAATTGGGCTATCATTGTCAGAGGCTATCTCATTACAAGGCTAACATCTTTCCAGGAATAGAAAGTCTCACCTCTTTCCAGTGGAGCAGTTGGCTTTTGGACGGCTGGCCTTGCCAATAGTAACCCAGGGCATGATACCCCAACCGGGTGCCAACAGGGATTCTGTACAGAGAAAGAAAGGGAGAGGATTAAGATCAGCAAGGGGAAGCCAGGGTTTCTGGAATGCTGGACATATTTGATTACTTACCCTAGTCAGGGTTACATATGTGCAGATTTTTTCAACCATTTATTAAGTTGCATGTTTATATTTTATATACTTTCATTGCTTATTCTATTTTCTGATTTAAAAAATATATTTCAAAAAAAGTAAAGTAAGTTCATTTGAAAAACTCTGACAGCAGTGTCAACCATGGGCGCTCACACTTTTTCAGCATGCGAGCTACTTATAAAATGATCCAGCCAAAATGATCTCCCAACTACAAAAATGCAAAACATATTTATTTTTATTTGTTTGCTGAATTTATTTACACATGCAGGGAATTCTTTATATGTACAATGTATATTTTTGTACTTTGCATTACCGCAATAATCCATATTGCACAACACAACACAACATAATTAACTGTCTACATTACCTGAGTTGACTCTGATGACTTGCACTGAATGGAATGAGCCAGGGATGCATAATCCAGACAGTAGCTGCTGGCAGCCAGCCTCAAGCACACTTCCAAATGATCATCAGTCATGGTGGAATGGTACTTGGACTGAATGATCTTTCTGTGGGAAAAGGCTGACTCACATAAATAAGCAGAGCTGAATAATACAGTCAAGGAGGTAGCACATTTTCTCGTGTTTGGGTACCTTCCCTCTGCCAGTAAGTTCCAAAACTGTTCATGCCCTCTGGACTTCAGCTGAATGTCCACTTGTAGTGTCAAAATCTCATCTTCAGGTCCAGAAGCGTTTGGTGAAACAGTGTTGCAATTTTTGATGCAAGAGAATCAACCTCGGCATCTTTTTTATTTTTTTTAACCTCAGCATCTTCTTGAAAAGGACAGTGCATGAATGTAGTGACTGGCTCAGCAAAGAAAAGTCTTGAAAGTGTTTGACTTAGCTTGTCTGTTTTGCTGCACTTAGCGCAGTTGTTTGCACATGCATTTGACACCTAAGATTGTATCTTATTGTATATCAATTGAGTTATGTATATCAATTGAGTTATGGGACTGATGATAGGCTTACGTCTATTTTTTTAATGCCATACAATTTACCCACACTACATTTGCAATTCACATATTGTGCAACCCCTGGTGTATAGACTATAACATGAAAAGCTTGAAAACTCCTTTCGGAGTAATCACTTGTGTTTTATTAACACATGTATCTACACAAATATATCCCCTTTTCCTACATAACGAGCACCTTATTCAGCTATTTTTCAGCTATTTGTATTTTTTGGATGCCTTTCGATTCAGAAAACATGTATCGTTCTTTAAATATTTCCTTTGTGCAGAGCTACCAAAATTGACTGCATTAATAATCTCTAGTACCCCATTCATTGTCATTTCTGGTCGCTAACAGTGTCTTGTTATATCTTAATAAAATATGGGATTAGCATCTTTTACAAATATACTTTTGTACTTTTGTTCAAATATATTTGGGGGATCTATTTCAAGAAGTGTGAATTTCTAACAAGCTGGTAAAGCAAGCATTCTACATGGACCTTCTACAATAAAGACATTCAAGTTTAATGAACCATCTGGATGGTAGCCCTGGAACCTGGTGGTGGGGTTTGGAGGGGTGTCATGCATCAATCACTGCGATCAGATGCCTTTTCTTCTCCTCCTGTCCCCACCTTCTGAACCTTTGTCCTTGGGTAGATGCCGCCTTTTTAATCTTAAATGGTAGATTACTCTAACTCGGTGGTGCGTTCAGTTCCAGACAAGTTTCTAGCCAACCAGTAACACTGGTCGTTTTTTTTTTTTTTTTTATTTTGAGCTTGGTCCACAATACCCAGGACCTTCTAATGCCATCACTTTCAGAGCAATTGGCACTGGCTGCCTGGCAAGACCTAGCTCTTAGAACTTTTCGTACGAAAAGCCCGTGGGACAGGAAGCTGAACAGACAATACTATGCACACGGAGTAAACCCAGAGTAAAGAGTACAGGAGACAGGGCAGTCGAGAGAGGAAGAGGGCTGATGGAGAGACCTCTCTGACTTCCCTGTCTCTCGGGTCTCCTACTTCTATGTCTAATCAAGTCCCTGAATGGAAAGAGCGTTTTAAATTCAGATGATTAAAATATATACATCATTTCATCATCAGACGTTTTTTGTTTTGACACAATGACTCTCTGTTTTCGTTTAGGAAATGTATTTTGCACGAAACCCTGGTGTGAAATCAAAGAGGTATGGGAACATTAGCGAACGTGTCGAATTAAGGAAACGACTGGGATGCAAGTCCTTCCAGTGGTACTTGGAGAATGTCTTCCCAGAGTTAGAAACATCTATGAACAACATATATGCCTGAGACACAAGCAAATCATTTTCTTTAATAAAGGGTAAAAAAATAAAATCATAAAATCCCTCACAGAGATTGAAGAGTAGACGTTTTGGACATCATGAAATTAGCTAAAATGCAAAATGAAATGCAATCAGGATGGTATGCAAGAGGAGTGCCTTTCGCCTCCCCCCCCTCCCCATGGAAGGTACTTCAATACTGCTATGTTTCTACATGGCAAGAACTTGAACACTAGAAATGTGAATCATCATACAGCTAAACCCTAGCATAACACTGGTGGAAGTAGGGCATATTTCCAATGACTTGTGAAATGTCCTTGCTACTGGGGAAGTACAGGGTTTGCTTTGGAGAGCATCTGTCACTAATATCCCCATCTGACTCTGCCCAAAATCCATTCATGTTTCCATGGTGGGTTGGTTTTTTTAAAAAACAATTTTACTGGGGGCTCTTATACTGTAACAATCCATAAATAAATTACATCAAGCAATCTTATACATATGTTGACATCATTTTCAAAACATTATCTTTCCACTTAAGCGTTTATTATCAGCTTCTCTTTTTACCCTCCCTCTCCCATCCTCCCAGTCTTGTGAACCCTTGATAAATTATATATATATATACATATATATACATATATATACATATACATATATATATCATGTCTTTTTTTTATTTGCATCACTGCCCTGATGGGAGGAGGAAGTCCAGACTTGCGCCTGGAGAGCTGGTGCTGGATTTGAACCATCAACCCTGTGGGCCACAGCCTCCACACAAGCACTGCGCCACCAGGGCTCAACTGTTTTCATGTCTTTTTTAAAAAATCATTTTATTGTGGACTCATACAGCTCTTATCACAATCCATACATCCATCCCATGTGTCAAGCACATCTGTCCATTTGTTGCCATCATCAGTCTCAGTTTTTCCATGTCTTATACCATTCATGGTATCCCTTCACCCATCATAGTTTTTATGTCTCTGGCTCACCTTAGAGACATCCTTGTTGTTTTATGTCAAAGAACAAGTTATCAATCATCATCCTGGGCATGTGGTCATTTTCTTGATGAACTCACTCCTATTGGAGTTGAGGCGGACTCTCAGTGACCCCCTTCTGTGGGTTTCCGAGACTACCTATTTACAGGAGTAGAAAACCAGTCTTTTTCCGCAGGAACAGCTGATGGTTTCAAACTTGGATCTGGCAGATAGCAGCCCATCTCATAGCCACTATGCCACCAGAACTGCAAATTCTATTAATAGACTCAATTTATTCAATGATAAAGAAGTTTAAACACTTCAGAAAAGCAAAATCAGAAATCTATATATCAATAAAATGGATCACGTAGTCATAGAGGCAGGCTAGTTTGAGTCTAGGTAGATTGCATGTTCATGGGTCAAATGCCAAGCTAAAGGTTTCTCCTGATTCGAAAAGCTTCAGCCAGCAGGAAGACTGCAGAAGTGGATAAATTCAGTGTTCATAGATCAGGCTTATGATTGGAAAGGCAAACGAATCCAAGGCCAGCACATGGCACATCGGGTAAGACTTGAGATGGCAGGCCTTTGGCGCCAGTCCAAAGAACCAGAGGTGGATGAGCAGGATTCAGGCCTAGCAAAAAGCGAGTAAGATTGTTACACCCTCCACTTATGCAGGACTTCGTCCACCCCCTACCCCCAAGAAACTTCCTTTCAAATGCATCAGGGCTATGGCCCCAATAAAGGGATTACATCCCACCCTCATCTTTTTACAATTGAGTTTGAGGTGGTCTCAGTCATATCTGAAGGTTAAAATTTCTATTTTTACATTGACTATATAGTTCCTAGTCAATCTTGCTGTCACTTAGAGGTGTTTTGTCTACCTTTCTTCTAATGTTGCCTTTTTAATGCCTGCCGCCTCCTGTGGCTCTTGTCCTCAGCAGATCCTGACACTTTTCCAGTTGTATGTTTTGTGGTTAGCCTATAATGGACACACCTGATCACTGTGTCCTAAGAATCAGAGAAAAGGAAGGTAAGGTGCCCTATGTCTCCTGCATCTAAAGTACTTCTTTGAAGTTTGAGCTGTTGCTGGATTCATTCTCATGAAGTAGCTAGAATGGTGAAAATTATTCAAGTCATGAAGATAACAGAGAAAAGGAAAATGAATGGGACAAAAAAGGTGGGAGAACTTCAGGTAAGATCACTAAACATGACATAACCTATACAGAACAAACGATATTTTTCACAACCAGGAAATAGACTTGACTAACCTCTTCTGTTCATGCCATCTAACAAATATTGTTGACTCCGGGTCCTTGTCTCAGTACTGACGGGAGGGCCATGGATGGAACAAGCAAATGCCCCTTTATGGAGCTCCTGGTCTTTGAAATAATATAAAAAAAACTCAAAACTCACTACCATCAACTCAACCCCCTAGTGCAATGGTTCTCAACCTTCCTCCTGCTGAGACCCTCATGTTATACAGTTCCTTGTGTAGTTGTGAAACACCCTCCCCCCCAACCATAAAAGCATTTTTCATTGCTGCTTCAGAACTGTCATTTTGATACTGTTGTGAATTGGACAATCCCTGTGCAAGGGTTATTCAACCCCCAAAGAGTCATGACCCACAGGTTGAGAACTGTTGTCCTATGGGAATCTGAAACTGTAACTGTGTATAGCAGTAGAAATTCCAGTCTTTATTACTATGAGTTGATAGTGGTTCTGAACTGCCGTATATGCCAGTCACAGCCCAATGTATAACCACTCCACTACCAGGTTTCACAACTTGAGAAATAATATCTACAATAAAACAATTTTAAAGATCTACGATGGGGCCTCTATCTAAAAATCTACTAGAAAGACAGAAGTAACTGAACGGAGCCTCTAAAAAATCGATGGCCCCTGAGGGATCTGGGTGGAGGGTTGCGTTTATTGCTCACCACAGGTTGAACTTCACAGGCGTGATGACAGGTAACCACACATCACAGGAAGGGGATGTACAAGGACAGGGAGGGGATGAGCTAAGGGTATACATGTGACAAGAAAGGCAGATCCTAGACCCAATATGGCAGCCTAACCTTGATCGTCCTTGGGTGGGCTTGACCTCCCTGTCTGTCCTGTAAGGAAGTAGTCTACTGCTATCCTTATCAGAAGGGAGTGGACCCGAGTTAGGGTGGGATAGGTTAGACAGTGTGATTGCTCTAGATGGCTGATAACTCTTCTGGAAAATAGCTCCTGACCTACTTCAGTTGACCTCCAAGTATATAGTCATTTGTCATGGGTAGCAAGCAGCTTAAATTTGGCATATATTTGGGGGAGACAACTTGGGAAAAATCATTCTATTCCTCACAATGGTTGTCTGAGGATAGGAGAAGGGGGAGGGATAGGGAGCCTATAACATTGGTGGCTGCACAACCCCACTTGATGAGATTGAACAACAGAATTGTATGTGAGTGGATATACTGGATTGCATAAAAAATGGCAAAAACTATTACAGGAAAAAATAATGATATGGGTTCCTTGGGGTTAGGGTGGAGAAGGGAGGGGGCAAAGGGGGGCTGATATCAAGGAGATCAAGAAGAAATGTTTTGTGCAGCAATGGTACAATACTGCTTAATGTGATTGAACTGTGGAATGTTAAGATATCTGTAAGAGCTCCCAATAAGATGATAAAAAATCCAAGCAAATAAATAATCCAAGTAAAAGGTGGGCAAAGGACACGAATGGACAATTCCCCAGGGTTGACATTGGGATGGCTAACAAGCACACAAGGAAAGGCTCACTCACAGTCACAAGCCGTCCTGGAAATGAACTGCCAAACGGTGATGAGATTTCAGAGTACATCCTCAGCAAGAGCCCAACTGACAAGAGAAAAGCAGAATAACAAATCCTGGAGAGGGTTTGGGGTTTGGGGAATTTGGGAATTCATATATACTGTTAGAAGCGTGTGAGCCTCTACAACCATTGTGGAAAGCAATAAGGCACTACCTAAAACAACTGGGGAATAGAAGCACCCTACCACCATCAGTACCTCTGCTGGTCAGATACCCAAAGAAAGCAGAGCCAGAACACCAGAGACATATGCTCTCCTGTGTTCATCGCAGCACAGTTCACAAGAGCAAGAAGCTAGAACCAGCCCAAATGGCCATCTGTGGAAGAATGGATAAGCTCTGCTACATACACATAATAGAATATTATAAATCCCCCCAAATAGCAATGAAAGCACAAAGTACCTCATGATAGAGATGGACCTGGAAACCATTATGCTGAGTGAAGTGAGTCAATCACAGAAGGATAAAGAGTGCATGAGATCTTGACTCAAGGATAATCATTAGTTAGAACTATACTATCCGACTCTGGCAACGGCCCCTGCCCTTCCAGGAGCTAACCACTTTACACGAAGTATTTACCCCACCCCACACCCCTAGCCCCTGACCTTTAGCAATTGCCCAAGATCACAGGGGGAACATTCAACCTTCACATACATCCTGCCCCTCCCTGTTTTGCAAAGAATAGCCTGACCTTTTCTGGGCTGACGGGGTATAAAAATTCCTCTCTGCCTTGACTGGGCGCAGCTTCACCAGCTTGCTTCCCCACAAGCTGTTGAACCCGTCTGCTTGCTCCCAAGAAAGCCTGCTTCAGTTTCTCCTAATTCAGACTCTTCCTTCGTTTCGCTCACAAAATTCCTAATACATACATCATGTCCTCCTTTGTACATCTTAAAAACTCACCACAGCTGGGGTCAGTTTTTCAAGATAGGTCAGGAGGGAAAAGTCCAATCAGTTCTTGCCATATAATATTGTTCTGTAGCCACCCCAAATCAGCACACACTACTGCAAGAGTCACTGGGGAACCTACTGGAAATTCAAGTCAAGAGGTGAGGAGAGGGGGGATCTGTCTCAGAGAATGTGCCTACAGTTCTGTCTGTGAGTAAACCAGGTCAGGCAGCCTGCCGTTGGGAAAAAAACAAAATTACTTATCTGGTCCCCAAGGGGAGAATATGCTCATTATTATATTCCAAATGGATCACTTTTTAACAGTTTGATTGGCGTGTAATTCACAAATCATACAATTCAATAGTTTAATCATATTAAGAATTGCTGTGCAATCGTCACCAGAATTAGAGAACATTTTGTTCCTTTACTCACTGTTATCAGCTCCCCACTCCCCCAACCTGCCCTGCCACACCCATAAGGATCATTGACCCCGTTACTTACTGTGGTTATAGGCTCGCATAACCTGGATTTCATATATGGAGAAACATTTTTTAAACTAAAAAAATTAACAGCAATAACCAAGCAAAGCAGAAAAACCTCGATCGAAGAAAAAACAGAAAATATTAAAAACTAAAACATTTAAAATGCTCCCACACTCCATCCCTGACTGCAGAAAAAGCAAGAGCATGTGTGCCTTTTATGCACTAATGCGGAGAACTAAAGGGTACAAGAGTGCCATATCCCAGGATATGGAACCCTGTAAGAAAAGAAGATTGTGCAGAGGGATTACAACGGGTCCTGCTGCCATTTAATGGTAGGGCTCATCTGTTCTGGATCAGGATACCAGTTAGATTTGGAACGATTTATACGGTCTCTCTCTTTTTTGTTGTTTTTCTCTTAGTGTCTATCTACATGAAATAGGATAAGGAAACCCAATCGCATGGGGACAGCGAAGATCCCGGGGTTGGAGTTGGGGAGGGGAGCTATTCGGGAAGGGGATAAGGGGGGGTGGGGAGTGGCGAGTCAACTGTAACAGGGACAGGAGAACAGCAAGGGCTATTAAAATTGAAGCGGAGGAGGAAGGTATAACATTCCTGGCCCTTCATGGCCAATCCAAATGTGTCTGAGAGGGATTACTGAAAGGTGAACGATAGTGGGGCAGGAGGAAAGCAAAAAGGAAAAGAGGAAAGAAGAAGAAAGTAGAAAGCAATAATCTAGGACCGATAAATCCCTCAGGAAGAACAGTGGGAGTAGCAGCACCATTAAGAGGAGAGGGGATGGGGAGAAAGGGGAAACTGATCACATTGGTGGATATATAACCCACCCACACCTTCCCTGGGGGACAAATAACAGAAATGTGTATGATGGAAGCAGACAGTATAAGATATGAAAATAACAACAACAATATATAACTAATCAAGGATTCATGGGTGGAAGGGGAAGAGGAACTGATACCAAGGACTCAAGTAGAAAAAATATTTTGAAAATAATGTTGGCAACATATGTACAAGTGTGCTTGATACAATTGATTGATGGATTGTTATACGAGCCCCCAATAAAATGATTAATTTTAAAAGTATTAATTATATAGGCATAACTATAAATATGTAATTATATAAATATAGGTGTATTTGTCTATACATGTAGATATGTAAATACAATAAAGAAGCAGATAAACTTTGAACCTCTACTAAAATCTTACCTAATAACTTACATAATATCATACATAAGAATGTATGGTTTTGGGGCGAGCCCTGGTGTAAGTGGTTGAGTGTGGGACTGTGGCCCATGGGACTGTGGCCCATGGACTTGGTGGTTCAAATCCAGCGGCGGCTCTCAGGAGCAGCACTGGGTAGTTCCCACGACCACCAGAGGGCAGTGGTGCCTGTCCCCCCCCCAAAAAAAAAGAATGTATGATTTCTTTGACTCCTTGCATCTCCCAGACCCTGTTACCATCTCATGTTTGGCCCCTGTGGTAATTTCATATTTGCATATCCATCATATTTGCTAAGACAAATTTGCTCATTAAACATTTTTTCATATTAAAAAAAAAGAATGTATGCTACTCATCTCCCTGACGAGGGCTAAAAACAAAATGGGTACATAAGCAAATGTGGTGAAGAAAGCTGATGGTACCCAGCTATGAAAAGATATAGCATCTGGGGTCTTAATGACTTGTAGTTAAACAAGTGGCCATCTATCAGGGTAGCAACAAAGCCCACACAGAAGAAGCATACAACCTGTGTGATCATGAGGTGTCGACAGGAAGTGGCATCAGAAGTTCAGAAACAGCAATCAAGTCAATATGAAGGAGTGTGGACGTAGGAGAGACCAAAAACTACCTGTGAGATCATTGAACAGTCCCTCTCGTAAAGGCCACACAGACGAACGATAAATCTAGTGTGTGGTCAAGCACTGATGAAACATATAATTATCCTCTGGGTCTTTATTATCTCCTCCCTCACTATTAAGGCTTACTTTGGCCTCAATATTGTTAGACATACCTAGGTTCATTTGTATCATTAAGATCATTTGAGGCAGGAATGCCAGGAAGGATGGCCCTTCAGAAACAGCAACAGGAGCAATGATTTCCTGAGGCTGCGGGAAGCGGGGGGAGCTCAGAACAATGATGACTTTATAATCCCCTCGAAGGGAGTAAATAACAGAATTGTAAGTGAATGGGCCAGGGTTGAACAAGCAGCTTCCTGGACCGTGCAGCTCCCTGGACCAGGCAGCCCCTTGCACCCCTTTGCGTCAGCCTCACTAAGAAAGAGAGGAACAACCTGCTGAGCTTTGTAAGCCCAGCCTCTGGCATTTCACAGAGTTTATCTTCCCGAAGGGCACAGCCCCTTACAGAACTTAGCTCTCAGTGCAGAGTCTGCACAGCCTCTTTCCTCTGTGTTCCAGGAGGCTGATCTGTGTTCTCACAAACTACATCCTGACTCAGACCCTGCAACTGCAACATCAGAACGCCTCATCCCCTTATCAGTCCATACGTCTTTGGCACAAGCCCCATATATGTCCCACAGCCTCACTGCCAGGTGTGGCTTCCCTGGCCTAACTCTCAGGTCTCAGAAGCACCCGGGAGCTCAAGATGCTCCTGTCTCTCCCTCTCTCTCTGCTGTCCCTTCCCTTCCCCAAAGTCCTTCACTGCCTCCAATAAAGCATATTTACCTTTCATCCCTAACTGAGCACTATCTCCTTCCTGCGGCTCCGTCTCAACCTCTAAGTGGATGGAAATATTGGATGGGATAAGATATGGCCAAATACATAGAGAGATGATAATAAAAACAATAATATGTAACAAAAATAAGGGTTCCTGGGGGGGTGGAGGGTGAGGGGAAGAAGGTGATAAAGGGGAGCTGATATTAGCGAGTTTAAGAAGAAAGAAAACATTTTGAAACCGTTGTAGAAGCAATTGTACAATTATGCTTGGTCCATTTGAATTATGGAATGTTCTGACATAGGTAAGAGTTGTCAGCAAAGTGATTTTTAGATGGGTCTAAAGGGATATCAAATGATAAGATACTATATTTTACCCTAACTACATCTGCCTTAATTGACTTTACAATACTCTCTATCTGATAACAAAGCTATCTACAGCCCTCATCTTTGGTCAGCGGGGATTCACTAGAGGCTTAATATATGTGGAGGCTCTGCAAATGAATTTGAGTTTCTGCTATCATCCCTAGCCTTCTGCAAACTAGGTTGTTCAGAATTTAAGCTCTCATACCACTCCCTCATTCACATTTGGATTTTAGTGTATACACTCCTTGAATCACACAAGTTAGTGTGCTTCTGTGTTTGTCCAGGTAGACTAGAGAAACAAATTCATAGACACACATTATGGATATAAGGGAAAGGTTTATAAACAAGAGAAATGGAACATTAAGATAGCATCCCAATTCAGTCCAGTTCAAAATCATAATTCCAATATAAGCCCATATGTCTGATATCAGTCTGTAAAGTCTCCTTCTGACTCATGAAGTCACAGGCCAGTGGGTGCAGAGTCCCGGCACTGGCAGGGGTTCCCTCATGGCTCCTCGTTTCCAGGGCTCAGGGTCCATCAGAAGTCTCCATTGGGGATAGAAACAACTCAGCGCTGGCAAGGGTCTCTCTGTGGCAATGAGGGTTTGACTCAACACAAAATTTTGAAAGGATATATGATTCTTGGTTGTCAATATTTTTCTTTCATATGTTTGTGGTGCATACGTGTGTGTGTGTGTGTGTGTGTATAATCCCATTGCCTTCTTGTGTGTATTTTTTTTTTGAGCTGAGAAGTCCAAGGTTAGTCTCATTGGTTCCCCTTTATAGATAACTTTTTATTTTCCTAAGTTGCTCCAAGGGCTATTTTCTGATTTTTGGTTTTGGAAGGTTTAGGACGATAGGTTGTGGTGATTTTCTTTTGGTGTCTATCCTATTTGAGATTCATTCAACTTCTTGAATGCGTATCTTCTGACCTTACGTGATAAAGAAATTTTCTTACAATTACTTTTAGACAATGTTCTTTGTGCTTTACATTGCTTCTTCTAGTTCTGGAATTTCTATCACTCTAAGTTGTTCTCCTTGATGGTGTCCCACATAATTTTTAGACTTTATTCAGATGCTTGTGTGTGTGTTTTTTTAACTAATTGTGCTGGTCTCAAAACAAAACACTGACTGCTAACAAGTCCATGGCAGCTGAGAGGCATGGCAGCTGGTATGGAATTTCTTTTGCCTTCTTGGGTGATCAGGGACAGTGTGCTTGGCTGGTCTGATGAGGGGCAGCCCACACACCTCCAGGGGCAGTGCACCCAACACCTGCTGCAAGAGTGGTCTCCAGCCGCGGGCACAGCTGAGGCAGTACCAGGAACGGCAGAGTGTCACAGCCTTGGTGGAAGAGGTGGGGACTGGCCGCAATTCTGATCCCCAAGGGGGGTGAGGAAAGGATCCTACCTTTGTCCCTGTGAGTCTTCAATGTGCCAGGCCAGTGTTTAGTGGAAAGCTATGTGTAAAAGTTCAAAAAAGACGAGCCCAACCAGACAATGACAATTCCTCTGGCTGTTTCTGCTCAGCTTCTTCTTTTTTTTTTTTTTTAAATTAAGTCATTTTATTGGGGGCTCATACAACTCATCACGATCAATGCACCCATCCACTGTATGCAGACCACATTGGCACATTCGTTGCCGTCGTCATCCTCAAAACATCCTTTTGCGTAGGCCCCCAGTACCAGCTTCTTTTCCTCTTTGCCATAGAGTCGGTTCTGACTCATTGGGTAGCACTGCCAAGACTTTTCAATAACTACAGGAGGAAACAGCCTCATCCTTCCTTTAGGTGTCACTGGTGGGTTCAAACCGTTGATCTTGCAGTTAGCAGCTCAATTCTTAGCCCACTACACCAGCAGGGCTCCTTACAAACCAAGGTCACCGCCAACCCTAAAGGTTTGGATTTCTTAGACTGTTACACTTTAGGGGAGTAGAAAGTCTTGTCTTTCTCTTCTGGAGCAGCTGGTAGGTTTCAAACTGCTGAGCTCGTGGCTAGCACCTCAATGTCCTTACTTCAAGTCACTGTTTCATCACTTCTCTACCTTTCCTCCGAAGCCCATGGATCCAGGACTAGCATCTAAATCTGAGTTGGTCGGTCTCTGGTGTCTGTGGTACAGGGTCTGTGTCGCATGTCTTCCCAGTTCGTTTGTAAGGGACTTGTGTTTCTTTAAAAATCCATAATGATTATATATCTTAACGAAATGTTAAACCCACTTTGCAGTTTTGAAGTAACAAAGTGTAAGGTTGAAAGTCACAGTAGATGCTGTTTAAAAGGACAGGAAAACACGGAATACTGCGTTTCCTCCTTTGACTAGTTCACTTACAAGAAAAGAAATATTATATATACAAATCATTCATCCAGGAGTCATTATTAACTCTGAATAAGCTTTGAGTTTTTACTAGTCTGTTAATTATACAGAGTCTTCTGGTATATCCAGCTACCTGGATACTCCCTAAAATTTCTACATAAATTTTAAAAGGCAGAAGTCTATAATGCAAAGTAAAAATGAGTAGATGTGTTTTTTCCCCACATCTAAGTAGCATATGACTTTTAAATCTAATTTTGCTGCCGTGTAATTCTTTTCATGATCTTGTGTTGAACCACAGTGTTCCTGAAAGTGCTTCCAAAATGAAGCAGTTAGTTTTTTTTTTTTTGTGGGCATCATTGCCTCTGATAGTCATGGGCGCTACCCAGCCACTGCTGGATTTGAACCGCCAAGCCCACAGGCTGCAGTTCTGCACTCAACCACTTACGCCACCGGGGCTCAGCCCTGAAGCAGTTAGTTTAAATAGCAATTTTGCACTTGTGAAGTTAGCCATTGCAGAAAATAAACACTAGATGGTCTGAAATTATTTTTACATTGAAAATAATGATATAATTGTGGCTTTTATTACATCAAGTAAAGAGGAAATTTTCTAAAGAGATTATGTCTTGATGGTATGTATCAAAAGATAGCAGGATGGGGGTACCTACTCCTACCAGGGCAGTGATGCCACACACACACACACACACACACATACACAAATACTAGGATGTAGACTATTTTTAAAGAACCAAAATGTTGTAAAACTATCTTTTATTTTCAAAAATCATATCACAGCCCACAACTTTGAGAGCTTATTACAATTTCAAGGAACGATGGTGCTGAAGGAAAACATTCAAGTGCATTGAAAGCATTAGCCAAAAACTAGGTTCCAGGAATTGAGGGAATACCAATTGATATGTTTCATCAAGTTCATGTAGCACCAGAAGCACATACTCATCTATGTCAGGGAATTTGGAAGACAGCTATTTGGCCAACTGACTGGAAGAGATGTGTATTTGTACACATTCCAAAGAAAGGTGACCTAACAGAAAGCTCAACTGATAGAACAATGTCATTAATGTCACACTCAAGCAAATTTTTGCTGAAGATCATCCAACAATAGTCACAACAGTATACTGACCGGGAACTGCCAGAGGTTCTGGCTGGATTCTAAAGAAGACATGAAACCAGGGATATCATTGTTCACATGAGCTAAATCTTGGCTCAAAGCTGAGACTACCAGAAAGAGGTTTTATTGACCATGCTAAGGCATTTGACTGTAGGATCCATAATAAGCTGTAGCTAGCCTTGGGAAAAATGGAATGGGAATCCCAGGACATTATACTGTGCTCTTGTGGAAACTGTACATGGATCAAGGGACAGTTGTGAGAACAAACCAAAGGGCGCAGTGCATGGTTTTAACATCTGAAAAGGTGGGAATCAGGTATTTCACCTTCCTTAGTCAATCTGTCTACTGAACAGTCATTGGAGAAGCTAGGTTCTATGGGGAAGAGTGCAGCACCAGGATTGGCGGAAGGTTTATTAACAACCTGATAAATATATACACACATAGATACATACATACATACACACACATACACATGATACAACCTTGCTTGCTCAAAGTGAGGAAGATCTGAGGCCCTTTCTACAAATGAACACTTATCCATGCTTTTTTTTTTCTTGGCCTGGCCAACCGGGAAGTGAGTGAAGGGACACATTGGACAGTATACGATATGAAATACCCATAACAATTTGTAAATTATCAAGGGTTCATGGGGGAGGGGAGGAAAATATGGGGAGCTGATACGGGGGGCCTAAGTGGAGGAAGGATGTTTTGAGAATGATGATGGCAACCAGTGTGCAAATGTGGCCTGCATACAATTGATGTATGTATGGATCGTGAGGGTTGCATGAGAACCCAATAAAATTATTCATTATAAAAGGTGGGGGG
>PVJH01028261.1:0-27558 GCA_004026705.1 Nesogale talazaci
TTGGGTCACTCTAAGTCGCCATCAACTTGATGGCAGTGGGCTCAGTTCTGGTTTTGGTTTCCGCCTTCCTTCGCTTTTTCCTGGAGCTCTCGAGATCTCCCCTCTCCTCACCCACTTCCATTGGAAGCCGCTGAGCAGCATTATTTCCTTGGCAGCTATAGTGCCCTTGATGCAGCTAGAAATTACCCTGCATCTGTGTTTTGACCACTCTCTTTTGCCACTTTTATTTGATTTTTCGTATGCACTGAAGTTGCTGATTGCTTCCAAGACATACTATTATTTTCATTTTTGTCTGTTGCTCAGGTGGTAGTAGAGTAGATAATATTCTCTGTGAATTACATAGTTGGTGAAGATTTTAGGGTGTGGGTGAGTCACGTGGCCAATTCTGTGAATGGATTGATTACAAGCCAAGCAAGAATACACATGCAATGTTGGCGTCTCCCAAATTAGTAAAAAGAAAACTAAACAAAAGCAAGAAATCAAAGAGAAAAACCAAACCAAACTCCAATTTCTAAATCACAAATTTGCTGCTGGTTTTATGCCAAGGTCCTAGTGTGGAAGTTGCCTCCTGTGGTTTGCAATTGGCGGAGACCAGTGGTCAGCAAACTATGGCTCCCGAGCCATTTGCAACTCTTTCAGTGTGAAAGTTTGGCTTTGAAGTAGCATTGAAAACCTTTGAAGGTTATTATTTCACATCACGGTGATTTCATTTGTTTGGAAAAACACAGTTAAGGCTCTTGTGTGATTTTAAAGTTGTTAGGAAAGACAGGACTGAGTCTTCAGTCTCAAGAGGTTGCCAACCCCTGGTGTAGGCCAATGACTGAGACAGCTACCTTTCCAGACAGAATAGCAGTGGAAGAGAACATCAAAAAGCTCAGCCCTTTCCCCCTAACCTGGAACCTATCTCTACCCCATTTTGGGAGCAGAAGTTCTTGTCTGTGCTCAAGGTTTGCTCAGTGTCAAAATATGGTGTTTTTCACTGACAGGGAACTTATTTGGGGGCACGTGTCTTTTTCAACTGCAGGACTACAGAGAGCTGGCTACTTTCTGCTTCTCTTTTGTTAATTTCCTCTGCGTGGTCTGGCATGGACTCACTCTCTGATATATGTTGGGGGGAGGCAGGTACCACTGTTCTCTGTGGGATGAGATTCCCACAGAGGCAATCACAGGGTCCAGTGGTTGTGGGAAGTGAGGCAGAGGCTCTCTTCGCGCTCTCTCCGTCCGTGGAGCACTGTGCTGGGGAAGGGGATTCCAAGACTGCTTGTCTGAGTTGCCAGTTTGTGCTTTATCCAAGCCAGTCTCCTGCATGGGAGGTTCAGAACACAGACTCTTCATTTGTTCTTCTCCACTTAAAAGAAAAAATCATTGCTTAGAGCGTGATTGTATAGTGCCTGCCTATGTGGTCATGGTATTGTTTTGTTTTTAGTGAGTCAGTATTTCTTAGTGGTCAAATGTTGTGCCTGCTAAAGGTTATGTGTAAGAGTTGGGGCGCCCATCAAAGTTTAGGCAGTTTTACAAGTTTTCCTAACTTTTACTTTCTACCTACACAAGTCCTGTGTTTAGTCAGGACTAAGCAGATCACTGCTTATCTTTCTATTTTTTCCTGAGCACCTGGACGAGCTTGCAAGTCCTATAGAAATTGGAAGTGATCAGTGTCCAGCATAGCATCTTAGTCCCGAGATCGCTCTCTAACATTTTTGACTTATTATGCACTGACTCCAATGAGTAGGATACACACTGGCAGCTGTGCTCATGTGTTTCCCCTGTTGTTTTTTCACCAGGATCCTACACGTGATGTTTGTTACCAGATCTCCTAAAAGGTCAACCCTCCCATTGCGGTCCTCTTACAAACCGCATCACAGTGCTGGCAGGGAGATGGGATTGGTCTCATCTTAAAATGTTGCTGCTTCTGCTCTTCCGAGATTCAGTACATCTTCTTAAATAAGTCTGCTCTCATTTTCTATGTTGTAGACAGCTATTCAAGTTAAATGCCGTCAAGTCCATTTTTCATGGATACCTTCAGGCTCCCTAAGACTTCTTCCTTACGTGCCATTGGTTCTTGATCATACACAACCTCTTGAAATGACTTAATATTGATCAATTTTTTTGATAGGGACTCTCGTATTCCTTCTATCTTCAATGGATGCTTCCTGCACCATTTGTTCAATATTTTGTCCATAGAATCTTTTAATATTACAGCCAACTCTTTACTTTTTTTCCCCTCTAATTCTTTCCACTTGAGGAGTGCAGAGCCTGTCCTTCCTGGGTGACTTTCTCACTCCCTGGCTGAGCACATCTCATGACAAAACTGGATTCCTTCTTCTCATGCAGTCTTTCAAATATTCTATTCAGCGTGTTTACTCCAGCATTTCATCCAGGAAACTTTAGCTCCTCTCTGTTTAAAATCGAGTTTCAGTCTCTGCTGACATCTACTTTCATGGTTTCTTATTTTCTTAGTTTCTAATGATCTTTTGCTTTGTTCATGTATGATGTCCTCGATGTCACTCCACAACTCGTCTGATCTTCAATCATTGAAATTCACTGCATCAAATCTGTCCTTGAGATAGTTTCCATATTGAGATTAGATATATTTAAGGTCGATGTTCTTTTGGAGGGGCTAGGGGGGACTCTCTTGGACTTGTCTTAATTTTTTTCAACTTCAACCTTAACTTACATAGGAGCAATTGATGGTGTGTTCCACAGCTAGCCCCTGGTCTCATTTTGGCTGCTATTTTGCTTCTCCATTCTTTCTTTTCACAAATGTGGTCAATTTGACTCCTGTGTATTCCATCTGGCAAGGGCCATGCATGTGTACGGTCTTGTTTCTATTGTTGAAAAAAACAATAAAGAAGTTGTTGGTCTTACAAAATTGTCTTGTGGGATCTTCAGCTTCATTTCTATCACCAAGACCATATTCTCCAGGTGCAGATCCTGCCTCTTTGTCTCCAATTTTTGTATTCCAATCACCAGTACTTTTCAATGCTTCCTGATCGCATGTTTGATCAATTTCAGATTGAAGACATTGGTTGAATTCTTCAATTTCTTCATCACTGGTTTTAGTGGTTGGTGACTGACTTAGGCTAGGTTCCCTAGATTAACAAAACTAGTGGCACTGAGAGAGAGAGAGAGAGAGAGAGAAACTCATACAAGGAAATGGCTCACACAGTTGTAAAAGTTAGCAGGTTCCAAGTCTGTGGGTCATATTTTAAACTGGAGGCTTCTCCTGACTTATGTAGCTGCAGAGGCTGGTGAATTCAAGGTTGGCTGGTCAGGCTTGTGTCTGCAGAGGTGAATGAATCCAAGATCAGGTGACAGGCCACTGATGAGACCAAGGTTCAAACCATTGAGTGAATAGATTTTAAAAGAAAAACTTTCAGGATGTAACAGTGACAAGAATTTGTACTGATTCACTATAGGGTGTGGAGAAGAATAAGCATGCCTAAGACTTGGCACACTTATGGGTGGATTCCTGTTGCCCTCCCATGCTGCTAAAGTGTACGAGTGGATGAGAAGCGTGACACAGAACAGGCTTCTATTGACTGTCTTTGAAGTGAGTGAATACTTGAATGGTGAAAAAAGATGACCCCAGAAAGCCTTCACCAGGTCCGACTCAACAACCAACCCTAAACTCAGCATCAAGGGTACCCTCAACAGACGTGTAGAATAACTTCCCTCTCACATTTAAGATCATCTTGGAAATCATCAGGTCCTACACCCAGCACACACACCTCCACATCAACCGCTCCTTGTGTGGAAGCTGCAGTGTGGCGCAGGCTGCATTTTGTCCAGAAGAGCCTCTGATCCTGAAAGTCTTTTCATGAGCCTGTACTGTCCACATGAATGCAGGTCACAAACACTGTGACACCAAGGGGTTCGTTTGGAGGGATAGCAAATTGACATTTTACTGCTGCTCCCAGGGTTGACAAGCAGAGATCTTGCACTACTTGTAGTTCCTGATGCACACACCCCAAACAGGAAAGTGATTGGCTCCCATCTCTGATTCCCAGAAATCAAGAAGTAGATGGGGTGGGCAAGATTCAATCCCAGCAATCTTCCCTGGTTATATAAGAGAAGTGAAAATTGCTGCCCCAAAGGCCAATTTGATTAAGTGAGCAGCAGAGTTGGGGGTAGAGTCATTTGATGACGTACACTCCTGTACCCTGTAGACAGGATCACTGGATAAGCACCCTTTTCAATGACAGCCCTCAAATCATTCCTGGCCCTTTCCTGAAGGAGTTTGTTTTTTTGTTTTGTTTTGTTTTTTGCTATTGTCAGGTTACAGGAACAGCAAAAAAAAAAAAAAAAAAAAAGGCCCTTTTCTGGGCATGGAGCCCAGCATTCAAAGGGAGGATCTAGAAAACATCTGGTATGCTTGATATATGGAAGCCAGTGCTGCATGTGTGTGTTTGTGTGTGTATGTGTTTCTCCAGTGCTGACTCACGGCATTGAAGCGTCTCTGGAAACACCCCACCCTTCTACCCAGACAATTTATACACGCCCCTTTGACTCCTCCTTGATTCTGATGTTAGGTCAAGAGGAAAAAGGAAAAGGAATTCAAAAACTGCTCTCAAGCCTCTAGAATTTTCTGGACTCCACCTTTTTGAGACAAGAGACTATTCCCAGCTATGACTCAGTCAACTACAAGCTGCACTCTCCTTTCAAAGCACTAACAATACTTGAGCCTCTGGATAAAACCGAGACGCACTGTGCGTGAGACAAGGGCCTAAAAGACAGGAGGATGGCAGGCTTGAGACTCCGAATGCAAGCAGATCCTGAAATTGAGCTTTTTGTGAAGGTAAGTTTTCCAGCTACAGTGACAACTTATAGAATGTATTATTTCTTGACCCGGAACTTAGTATTTATTTTTTTATGTCAACGCTTGAGCTAGAGATACGAGGGGGGAAATGCAACTGTTTCTCCAATTTGAATCCTCCAAGGGTGCCTAGTTGACTGACTGCTCTTGAGTGACAACAGGAATATGGCTTTCCTGAAAAGGCAAGGTGACATGGTCGTGAGAACTAGACTGGTTGGTCGTCAATAGACCTAAGTTAGAGTCTCGGTGGTTTACTAGGCATCCTTGGACACATCTGGATCTGTCTTTCCATTGATATGATGAAGGGGCTGACAAGATGATTCTTAGGGACTTTTCCATTTATAGCCCCCTGTGTTATATGAGAAGGGTTTTAAAAGAACCAGATGGGTGGTGGACCAAGAATAACCTGAGCACTTCTCTCCCCTGCACAGTTTAAACAGGATTTTCCATGATTCTCCTACACTGGATAAGCAGCACAGTAAGGTCTCTTACACAGTGTGGGAGGAATAAAGGGCAGGCCTCTGCAGATCCATTCCTCCTCTGTCATCTTCCTGGGAGTTTTCCCTCATTGCTCAACTCTTTAGAAAAGTCCCTTGGAAAGCCCCTAAAGCAGAAGAAAGGAATATGTGCTTCTGAGTTGGTTCATCGAGAAAAAAAATTTTGATATGAGTTATTCTATGTAGGGACTCTATAGTTTCATAAATCATTGTTTATTTCCCCCCATATTTTCATTGACTATTAACACTATAAGGATAATAACAACAGTAAACAACAGTCATGCAATACCTGACCATTTTATGTTTTACATCTATTTCCTCCTTTAATCCTAACAACAACTTAGGAGGCATGTTACTGTCATCGTGTTCATTATCACTAGTAGGAGTGGTAGTAGCTGTAGTCATCTGTAATCACAGTGGTATTATCCCCATCATTTTCTGGGTAGGTACCTATATACTCCTGTATGGACTGAGTTTTGCAGCATATTTTTATGCAGTTTTGGGGGTAAAATTCGGTGCCTCGGCTGGTATTTGGATCAGCTTATACCCAAGTATATATGGTATGCTGAGGGAGAAAAAGCTTAAAGAACTTGCCTTTCAAACTACATGGCTCTTGATGACTTACAAAGACATAAACTGAGCCATAGTGACCATGCATTAGGTTAAATACCTATTAGCCAAAGTGGTTTCTTTGCAGCCATTTCACATTATTTCACAACTGGTCACATATATACAACAAAGACGTGATCACGCTGCCTTTTTAAAATAATAAGGTAAAGATTTACATTCCTATATACCAAAGGAATCTAAATGAGTGTTTGCTGGACTTTGGGTCATAAGAGATACTTATCGTATCTCTAAATTCCAGCAAAAAATATGTGGTTACTCAGACACTTAGGATATAAATGAGCCTTAATTCTCTAACTGGAGTTTTATATATCCCCATTCCAAACAAAAGATAACATCCTTGCACGGACAACTAAAGTACTCCTTTATATTTCTAAACTGTTTACTCAATTCAGTCAAATGCTTCAAACCAATTGTTGATAGTAATTTATGTTTATAGCCTTCCCATATTTTGTGTAGAAATTTGGAGAGTTGAGGCTAGCAAATTACACTTAATGAACGTCTGTTGAATTAACTCTCTGGTTGAAATTGGTACTAATTTAGTAAGTTCGGTACAGTAAGGATACCTGATGGTGTAGTGGGTTACATGGTACGTTGCTAACCACAGAGTCAGCAGTTCCAAACCACTAGCTGCTCCCAGGGAGAAAGACAGGGCCGTGTACTTCGTGAACAGTTACCATCTCGGAAACCCACCAGAGCAGTTTGAGCCTGTCCTAGCCTGTCACTGTGAGCCTAAATTGACTGGATGACAGGGAGTTCGGATCTTCTTTTTTTTTCTTCCAATTTTGACTCTTAATATCCTCTCTATCTTTTTTTTTTATTTTATTATTTTTATTTTTTTCCAATCATTTTATTGGGGGCTCATACATCGTTTTTCACAATATATAAATAAGCATATTCGTCAAGCACCCTCACATGTCCACTTCTATTATTGTTCTCCAATCGTCCACCTTTTCCCTTAAGCCCCTAGTATCAGCTTTTCCATTCCTTCCCCTTTTCCCCTGGCCTCTCCTCCCCTCCAACCCTCAATACTTTATACATTGTTATTGTTTCTTCATATCGTACACTGCCACTGCCCGACCTCTCCCCCAACCCACTCCTTTGATGCCCATCCTTCAAATAGGAGCTTGTGTATATATCCTTGCTGTTGATTCCATCTCTCTACCCCCCCTTCCCTCCACCCTTCCAGTATCTCCACTCTAACCATTGGTCCAAAGGGGCCCATCCATCCTGGTTTCCCCATATCTCCAGCTCCCCTCTATGCCAGTGTGACTTCTCCAGTCCATCTGGATTTGCAAGGTAGAGTTGGGACCATGATGGTTGGGGGGCGGGGAGGAAGGCCACCCTGTACGTACCCGATCTCGTCTGGATCTTCTTTATTTAACTTTATCATACAGTTGGCACTATGCTACACAGTTTATTATTAATCCCATTTTACAGATACAGAAACTAAGGCAAAAAGCTAAGAAGTAACCTTATTCATGGTCATATCACCAGTTGATGGCAAAATTGGGATTTAAGATACCTATGTCTAATCTTATTAAATTGTTTTCAATTGGATGGCGTCTGTTAGTTAAAAAGGTCTAGAATTTCATGAGATGGAATCTTTCAGGGGGAAAAAAAGCTTATCTGATGGTGTAGATAATCCATTGACAACAGCAAAGGCTGCTGTCCTTGCTCTTCATCAGCAAGCGCTTCAAGTGCTCTTCATGTTCAGCAGGCAAAGTTGTCTCCTCTGCGTATCACAGGTTATTAATAAGCCTTCCTTCAATCTGGATGCATCATTCTTCTTCATATCACACAATTTCTCTGAGAATTTGCTCAGCAGACAGATTGAATAAGTGTGGTGAGAGGCTACAACCCTGATGCACACCTTTCCTGATCTTCAGCCATGCAGTGTTCCCTTGTTCTGTTTGCCCAACAGTCTCTTGATCCATGCACAGCTTCCCCATGAGCACAAAGTGGTTTTCGGATATTTTCTTCCTTTATTTTTAGGAGCCAATATTGTATTTTGAAGATTCATTATTAATTGGTAGTTAATACATATATCATATCATCCCATAGTTCAATCACATCAAGCAGTATTGTACAATTGCTACTGCAGTTTCCAAACATTCTTTTTCTTCCTGGACTCCTTGGTATCATCTCCCTTTTACTCCCCACCACCACTCTGTACCCCCACCCCCCAAGCCCTTATTCTGCTTACTGTCCCTATAGGTTCATTCTTTCTTTTTTCTTTTTAAAATCATTTTCCTGGGGGCTCGTACAACTCTTATCACAAATCATCCATCCATTGTGTCAAGCACATTCGTACATTTGTTGCCATCATCATTCTCAAAACATTTTCTTTCTACTTAATAGGTTCATTCTTATCAAGAATATTCATACACCTCTTTAAAGTGTTGAAAAACAAGGCTGTTACTTTGAGAACTAAGGTTTACCTGACCCAAGCGAGGGAACTTTCAATCACCTCATATGCATGTGAAAATTAGACACTGACTAAGGAAAAACGAAGCATAATCGCTATATTTGAACTATGGTGTTGGTGAACAAAAGAGCAACCAGCTGTCTGGGAAGACATACAGCCAGAATGCTCCTGAAACTGCTGGTGGGAGTTTGTCTCGTGTACTCTGGATGTTTTCTCAGGAAAGACCAGTCCCTGGAGAAAGACATCCTGCTTGGTAAAGTAGAGGGGCAGCAAAAAGGTGGAAGGTCCTTGCCGAGATGGCTGAACTCCATGACTGCCCCAAGGGGCTCCAACAGAACAATTGTGAGGCTGGCGCAGGTCATGCTTCCTTCTGTCACACATAGAGTCGCTCAGCATCAGAACTAACTCAGTGGCGCCTCAAAAGAACAACAATGACAGATACAAATTAACCAGAAAACTATAGCAATGCTTCTCAACCTTCCTAACACTACGACCCTTTCATACAGTACTCATGTTGTGGTGACCCTCCAACCATACAATTATTTTTGTGACTACTTCATCACTATCATTATGTTACTGTTATGAACCTGGCGACCCCTGAGAATAGGGCGTTCGACCCCCAGAGGGTTCACGACCCACAGGTTGATGGCTCGACGGGTTTCATAGAGGGTACTTGGTGATGTTAGGAGGAGCGTAAGAATTGCAAAGGGTGACGATGCTAATGGGTAAATATAAAATGCACTGTTAGTTGCCAATGATAGCTCGTTTGTATTCAGAGTGATATCTTTCCAAATATTCAACATGCCTATGATTTCCTCCAGCTATTGGCTCTGACTCAGAAATTCTCCCAAAGTTTCTTCTACCCACCATTAATGGGTTCCCTACAAGAGATTAACTTCTTGACTGTCACAGTTAAGTATCTATACCCCACCAACCATCCATGAAACCAAGAAAAGCATTCCCTGTCAGCCCTGAATGATTTGGGCAAGATTCATTTCCAAGAACAAAGAACAATGGATTTTATAACACTTCTCTGTCCTCTGAAAACAGAATTTATCATAACCTGCTTTCCATTACTAAATGGCATGCTTGAGTTCTCAAAACATGTGGGAATTTTTTTTGAATGTAATATTTTTATCAAAAAATTCTGTATGATAAATATGAAAGAAATGAATGTTCAGACCATTTTCAAACAGTTTTAGAACTATTACAACTCTAACAAAATTATTAGGTGAGACAAAGCAGTGTTTCAGAGTCTGGGTGTGTGTTAGTCCGGGTAGGCTAGAGGAACAAATTTCATAGACACGCATATGGATATAAGGAAAGGGTTTATATACAAAAGGAATGGAACACTGAGTAAGCACTCCAGCCCAGTCCAGTTCAAAGTCATAAGTCCGATATTAACCCATATGCCCGAAATCAGTCTATAAAGTCTCCTTCTGACTCACGAAGTCACAGGTCAGTGGGTACAGAATCCTGGCGCTGGCAGGGGTCTCCCCATGGCTCCTTGCTTCCAGGGCTCAGGGTCCATCAACAGCATGCCGCTTCAGCTTCAGAGGTCTGGCTCCATCAGGGCAAAGCCGTGTGGCCTCTCCCCTGGCTCCCCCAGCTTCTCCGACGCTGCCATCTTGTCTGTGATTCATCGTCTCTGAGACTAACTCCCAACAACTGGGGGAGATAGCTTCTCATCTTCACGAGGGAAATATCGTGAGATTTCCCAGAAGTCTCAGGAGAAAACCATGCCCACATAGAGGCCTCGTTGGCCACTCAATAACTATCTCCAGATTAACAGGCTAGACTCCACCCCTACATTTCAATCATGAAATGACTGCCACAGGGTGCTAGAGTGAACCATCCTGGATGACTTTTCTAGTGAGAAGAGGATGGTTGCGAGTTTTAAATAAGGCAATGAATGTATATAAAGCATAGTAGTTGGGAATATAGTAAACAATAAATACTAGATGCTGTTATTTCTGGGTTTTTTTAATGTTAAAAACATCAAGAGAGGAGGATTTGGATAAATGATGCAACCTGTCTTTACCTGGCAAGTGATCGATCTACTGAGCCCAAACTCACTGCCAGCAAGTTGGTTCTAACTCGCAACAGCGCTCCTAGGAGAGCACAGAGCTGCTCCCTAGGGCGTCCCAGGTGGGCAGTCCTGACTGGGGCCTCATCTGACTTTCATGCAAAACACAAACCAAAAACACCAAGCTCAGTGCCATGGCCATAGTCCCGTTGGTTCCAATCGATCACAACCCTCGAGGGCAGGGTAGCACTGGCCCTGTAGTTCCCTGAGATCCGGACTCTTTATGGAAGTAGAAAGCCTCCCCTTTCTCCCCCAAAGCAGCTGATTTCAAACCACTGACCTCGCAATTAGTAGCCCAACAAGCACCCACTGTGCTACCAGCGCTCCTGGAAAGATATTTTTAAAGTACGGAGATAATTCCTCAATTAGCCTAGGGGATCTCAGTCCCAAGTTTTTATCTGATGGCATTTAAAATAAGCCTGGCATAAACAGCTAAAAAACCACAGCAACCTCTCCAATGTTCCTGTCACATTTTCCTTTATTTCCCCACACTGCACTGTGACTGCTTTTCCTTTTGCCAAAGGTGATCCACCCTGTTATTGCTTTTCTTTTTTGCCAGAAGCCATCCACCCTTCCTGCTACATCTATTCTCAGACGCCATCCTCTTTCCGGCCTCCCACCCAAATCATAGTTTCACCTACTAACATCAGTTTTGATTGGCTCCTTCGTATGACTTGGATACACAACTGTTATTTTAAAAAGATGCAGCTGCCAAGGTCTGTTGCCTCTTCCCATACCTCTTCATTCCCTGAGACAATGAGAGACAGAGACTATTTCCTATCTCAACCATGAGCCCCAGTGATGGTGTAGATTACACATTGGATTGCTAACCAAAAAGTCAGTGATTTGAAAAAATAGCTGCTCTGCTATAGGACAAAGTAGATGAAGTGTTCTACTCCCATAAAAAAGGTTGGTCTTGGAATTTCACAGGGACAGATTCTGAGTCCAAATCAACTTGCTGGCAGGGAATGAGTGTCACCCACTCCAAGGGAATGGAAAGTTTGCTCCCATTTGTAATTATACCCAGTGTTTCTGTGACCTTCATATCACTACAGATGTAAGAAGTAGTCCCCTTTCCTTCTAGACTATATGCTCCAGACTTAAGGATAAGTAATAAATAAAGAAAGGAAAATCGTTCCAGCAGATGAGAGATGTCGACAAATTCCATATGGGAAATGTTGAACTTGAGTTCTACAATGTGAATCTTCCAAGAGAACATAGTATTAGCTAGAGCATCTTCAGGAAGTGGCGGCTTTTTCGTCCTCTTACTACTGAGCCGTGCTCCTCATTGCTGTGGACAGACCCTTCTCCCTGCCCTTTCCAGACCACAATCTCTGGTGGATCTCACACATCAGACGATCCTACCCACTAGTCGTTCTTGTCTAAATTCTCTGCCAAATGCAGGTCCATACTCCCTTAGTCCTGCAAGTGTTACCTCCCATATCACTGTCACTCTCCCCAAGACTACTAAGGCCATCATGTGTTTGGTGTAACTTTAACATCCATACGAACGTTCTGCTCTCTCTCAACCCCTTTCCTCACCTGGTCACACCCTTAACTTTGTCATTCTAATGTCTGCAACCTCTGCATAATGCCATTTATTTTCTTTGGTTCTACTCTTCTTGTTCACTTTTCCTATTTTATTCAACTCTATTGGGATATAATTACATAAAATACAATGGACCCACTTTAAGTGCTCAGTTCAAGGACTTTTGGCAAACTATGTATACATATGTAACCACCACCCCAATCAAGCCACAAAAGATTTTTCTCACCTCAAAACTTAACTTTTGTCTCCTAACAGTCCTCTGCAGACACTGATCTGCTTTCTTCCAGGACAGTTTGCGTTGTATAGAATCTTCTATAAATAGAATAACATAGCATGTACCTTATTTGTTTGGTTTCTTTCCTCAGCCAAACTATTTAGAGATTAGCTCAGACTGTTTTGTGTTATCACTAGTTGGTTTCCACTTTATTGTCTGGGTGTACAATGGAAACCAAGTCAGGGATATTTGAGCAGTTGCCAGTTTTTCACTCTAGTAAATAAAATTGCTGGACGATGTCTATGCAATTCTTTGTATAGCTGTATGTTTTCAGTCTGTCGTGTAAATACATAGGATTGAAATTTCTGTGTCATACAATAGGTGCCCACGACTCATTGGTGAATTGTTGTGATTTCCATGTTGCGGTGTTGCTGGAAACCATGTCATCATTAGTTCCAATACCAGCAGGGTCTGAGCGGTGGGCAGGCTTTAAGGGCACATACAGACTAAGAGAGACTAGTAAAATGACTCGATGTTCTCCTACAAATATTGGCTATCAGAGCATGGTTTCCTATAATGCAGAAAGGTCCTCCTCAGGTTGAAAGGCACTCAAGATCCAACTGTCAGGAGTCTCGTCACCTGATAACATGGACACAGCAAAGCTACAGGGACCTTGATTTGGGCCATGGCTCAAAAGCAGAAGAAAGAGCTGCCATTGATAACTGGGACATGGAATGTATGGAGTTTGAATCTAGGAAACTTGAAAGTTGTCACAAATGAAATGTAATGTATACAAATGAGTGTCCCAGGCATGAGTGAGGGGAAATGCCACGAATCAGACAAACATATGCTTCCCTGTGCTAAGAATTCAAGAAGAATGGCATAATCAAAAAGAACATTCCCAGGCCTATTGAAGTACAATGCTGTCTGTGATAGGAATAGTATCTTATACGCTTACAAAGAAAACCCGTTAATATGACTATGATTCCAATTTACATACCAAACAATAGAGACCAGGAGGAAAATTCTAATTCCACCAACTTCTTCAGTCTTACAATGATCAAACTTGCAATCAAGCTGCATTGATAAGGACTAATGGTAGGAATGTGAAAATTAGAAGCAAAAAATAGGGGCTGAGCCCTGGTGGCATAAGTGGTTGAGTGCGGGACTGCGGCCCACGGGCTTGGTGGTTCAAATCCAGTGGTGGCTCTCAGGAGCAGCGCTGGGTAGTGCCCATGACCACCAGAGGGCAGTGATGCCAAAAAAAACAAAACCAAAACAAAACAAAAAGTACAAAGAAGCAAAAAAGAGAGGTCTTTAGTGGAAAAATATGGCCTGGACAGGACTGGAGCTGGAAATCTCAGAACTGAATTTACAAGGGCAACAATTTGTTCACTGCAAACACCTTTCTTCAACAACACAGAGAATAAACAGATAACCTCAGCTAGATGGAATACACAGATATGAAACTGACTGTATCTGTCGGGGGCAAAAGCAATGGAAAAACTTACTATTATCACTCCAAACAAGGCCGGACTGATTGAAAAACAGACCCTCAATTACTCATATGAAAGCATATGTAAATTAAAACAAGTTCATTAGAATAAAAATATGACCTTGTGTACATTCCACCAGAATTTCGGGAACATCTCAAGGGCAGATTTGACACACTGGACACTAAGAATAGAAGACCTGATGAGCTGTGGGAGAACACCATTCATGAAGAGACCAGAAGGGCATTAAAAAGACGAAAGAAACAGAGGCTCTGAAACTCGATCTAAAAATAGAGTATGGTGTCTTATAGCAAAAAGGAGGGCATATGAGCGGGACAGAAAAACCCCCAAAGAGCAGATGGAGAAGACAAGTATTCTAATGCAATGTGCAGCGACCTAGAGTTTTAAAAACCAAGCAGGAAGAATATGTTCAGCATTTCTTAAGCTGAAAAAAATCAAGAAGATTGAAGGACTCTATGTGTAAAATGTTGGATGATGCCAGAGGTGTCAAGAGAAGATGGAATGAATATACAGCATCACTCTACCAAAAAGAAGTTTTCAGCCTTCCACCACTTCAAGAGGTGGCATATGATCCAGAACCAATGGCACTAAAGGAAGAAGTCCAAGATGTATTGAAGACACTGACAGAAAATAAGATTCCAAGAATACCAGAAGAAATCAGCTTCTGATACATACATCACAGGTTCAATAGGCGCAGTTGTACAGCAATGAGTATTATTTATTATAATAAAGATATAGAGAGCATGAGAGAGAGAAACCATAAGGATCAGACACATTTCACATCAGGGTAGCATGCTCACCTCTGCCCCACTTGATGGTCCAGCTGGATAGAGAGTAGGGGAAGGGATTACATGATGAGGGAGAGAGGCCTGGGAGCATCCAGCACTGAGGGGCAGCAGAGAGGCAAGAGAGATAGGGCGAACTTTTAATTTTCCCCGTTAAATAACCTTATGGGGGACATATGAGCTCTGTCTTCACTGGTCAGGACATGTCGCAAGAGGGGGCTGTCTTAAGGGCTATATGGTGACAAAGGGAGGAGTCTTAGGGATGCCTACATGAGTGAGGGAAGAAGGATGTGATAAGAGAAAACCTCAGGCTCCTGGAGATGGATAAGCAGGTGTATCTGGTTAGGAACCCCACCCACAGGCTTCAAGGGAAGGGAACCATTATCAAACCAGCAGGGGAGTCAGCTCTGTTGAGTCACACAAAGGCCTCAGATCACTGGGACTAGCTAACTTAACTTCCACACCAAATGCTGGTAAATAGTTTGCTTAATACTTTGGAGTATATAATTGTGGAAAAGTCCCGTCTTCATCCCACACAAGAATTAATGGAACACCAATGAAAATGTTTCAAAACTGGATGCAGCACTGGGGGCACTATGCCAAGAAATTTGGAAGCCATTCGGAACTACCTGGCAACCAGATTCTAAGAGATTCCTATCTGTTCCCATTCAAAGAAAGGTGACTTAACAAATGCAGAAACTGTCAAATAGGGTCATCAATATCACATGAGAGTAGACTGTTGCTGAAGACAATTTTAGACTGGCCATAGCAGTACATTGATAAAGAACAGCAAGAACTTCACATCAGATGCAGAAGACACAGCAAGAAGGGTATCACTGCTGAAACCAGATGGCTGTTGGCTGAAAGCAGAGAACTCCAGAAAGATGGTTGCCTGTGTTTGACTGACTATGCAAAAGCATCTGGCCATGTGAGTCATAATAAGCTATGCATAAGGTTTACTTTAAAAAAAAATACTATGGGGGCTGAGCCCCGGTGGCGTAGTGGTTGTGCGCGGAACTGCGGCCCACTGGATAGGAGGTTCAAATCCAACAGCAAGGCTGCGCCTCCTACTCCCACCACCAGAGGGCAGTGATGCCCCCAAAACAAAAACAAAACAAAACAAATACTATGGATAATCTTGAGGAAAATGGAAATTTCAGAATAGGTATATTCATGTGGAACCTGTACGTGGACCAAGAAGCAGTCATTAGAACAAAACAAGTGGATTCTGAATGGTTAAAATCAGGAAGCATGCACATCAAAGTTATATTATTTCACCATACTGTGAGTCAGCATTGACTCGATGGCACTGTTTTCTGTTTTGTTTTGTTTGCGTGCACCTCACTCCAACAATGGTATTTTTGATGACTTCATATGCATGTGAATGCTGGACAATGAATATTTAAGAATGCAGAATACTTAATGCATTTGAATTATGGTGTTTGCAAAGAATATTGAAATTTCCATGGACCGCCAGAAAAAAAATAATTACATCTGTCCTGAAAGAAGTGCAGTTCAAAGGCTATGATAAGCAGAATTCATCTCAGGTTCTTTGGACATGTTAGCAAGAGGGACCAGACTGTGGAGAAGAACATCTAAAAAGAAACATCTAAAAAATAAATCGCTCCCTGCCATGCGCTAATTCCAATGTATATAACTATAGGTAGGGTTTGTAGAGAGGCTGTAAACCTTTCATTGTATCTTTTCCCCACAGAGCAGCTGGTGGATTTGAGCCATGGATCATGCTGAGATATGTAACCGCGGTGCCATCAGAGATGCGTGGAGAAGAATATGCTGCTTGCTAAAGCAGAGCATCAGCATAAAAGAGGAAGGCACTCAGTGGCGCGCGATGCCACAGTGGTTGCAACAATGGCTCAAACATAGCAATAATTGTGAGGCTGGCACAAGACTGGGCGGTGTTCTGTCTTGTTGGAAGTCAACGCTGACTCGGCAGCCCCCAACAACAGCAAAAATAACAACAACGGGTGCACGTTGGACTTTGGCCAAACACTTTCCCAAAGCAGTTGTACCATTTTATACTCCCATCAGCAGCGTATGGGGGTTCTAGTTGCTTTACAACTTCACCGGCACTTAATATGGTCACTCATTTTCATTGCATTCACTCCAGTATTTGTGCAGTGAGATTGCATTGTCTTTCTAACCTGATAACTAATACTGTTGGACATCTTTTTATGTCACTATTTACATGTATATGCCTTGCTTTAGGGAGTATCTTGTTCAAAGCTCTTAGCCAGTTTTATACGTTGGAAATGAACTTAAGCTTCTCGGACTAATATTTAGATCTAAGGGGTAAGGACTCTGGGTGGGATGGTTGTCATGACATAATTTTGTGTGTGTGTGTGTGTGTGTGTAAAATCCTCCATTTTTGCCCTCCCTCCTACCTCAACTTTCCTATTCCTGGCACTGTCCCTGGTCTCCTTTTAGTCAACCAAACCTTGTCCATTCACTGGTGTATCATCCATATCTCTTTTTCTTTGTCTTTATAACAATGCTATTAAATATGTACCTTTGTAATATTGACTGAGTTTGCCCACAACAGTGTTCTTATAGTTTTATTCCTGTCTGGTGGCATTTAAGAAGGTTGTCATTGTTTTTTATTGATGCATAATATTCCACAGTATGAATGTATCAGAGCTTGTTTATCTATTCCTCTTTATGTTTGTTTCCATGTTATTGTCATTATCACATTGCTGCAATGAGCACAGGCGTGCATATGTCTGTCAGTGATGTATGATTTCTTGAGGGTGTATACCCAGTAGAGACATTGCAGGGTCGTAAAGCACTTGGATAGGGATTTGTTTGAGGATGTGTCATACCGATGTCAACGGTGGTTGTACAGTCCTACAGTCCCACTAGCAATGTCCAAGCATTCCTCCCTCTCAGCATCCTCTCCAGCCTTGTGATTTTTCTGTTTCATTGAATTTCACCCAAAGTGTATGCATGAGGTGATAGCTCCTTTTTAAAATTTGCATTTCCCTTATTGCTAATGATTGTGAACATTTCTTTATATGGTTGTTGGCTGCCTGGATTTTTGTCTTTGGTAAATTGTCTCTTCGTGTTCTGTACCCATCTTTTTTATTACATATTTTTAAAAGATGTTGCGATTTGCTAGAGGAAAATTGTTTGGTTTGTAATTGTGCCGTGTTCTTTATTGCATGTTTTATAATTGTAGGATATAAGATTTTTTTCATTTATGTAAAAGTTCTTCTGGAAAAACAGACTTTAACTTTTGTGTAACCCAATTTATCAATATTTTCCCTTTTCTCCCTCACTTCGACTCCCAGTCAAATTGACCTTCTTCCAGTTCCTAAAACCTGCCAGGCTCATTCATTGGAAGCCTGTTGCTATTCCCTCTCCTTGCCCTCTTCATTTCCATTCACTTCATTAACGCTAACTCATCTTTTGAACTTGACTCAAAGCCACTTCTTCAGGAAAGGCCTTGCCTGACACACTCCACCTTGATTAGGTTCCTCTGTTATATACTATCATAATATGTATTTCCTTCCTTCAAAGGATTTATCTCAACTTATAGCTTACACTTTATTTGGGGGACTATTTGTTCACTTTAATATGTGGCTTTATTTACTGTTGCACTAGGCCAGGTTGTCTAGAGAAACAAATGCAGTGGCACTCATCTATGTATAAGACAGAGTTCTATATCAAGAAGTACTTTACAGATCAAGAAGGCAGTCTGGCTCAAACCAGCTCAAGCCCGTAAGTACAATACTAGTCCACAAGTCCCTCCACAGACTCATGAAGCCACATGCTGCAGGGAGATCGCAGGCTGGTGGGTGCAGAGTCATGTGGATCCGAGGTTGATGGAAAGATGGTAAGACACCAGCAGCTTTCAGGATCAGTGTCAGAGTCCCAGAAAACAGGAAGACCAAGGAACAATGAGAAGGAGGGAGGTTCCCAGTTTCCCCTTGGCTATAAGACAGCCGCACTCTCAAGGAGGCATCATCAGGCTGTGATGTGATTGACAGGTTGGATCCCACTCCTATACTTTTATACATCTTCAAGGTGACATAAAATCATCTAACTACTACAAATGCCTAGAATATATTCAACACAATGTAATAGTTACACAATTTCATGTCAACTTGATAAAAGAATAAAGGGGTAGAGTCTAGCCTTGTCAATCAGGTCACTGTCTGATGATCCCTCTTTGTGGGCGTGGCCTTCTCATGAGGATTCTGGGAACTTTCTCTATTCCTCCCTGAAGGCGGTACACACTCTCTGCTTCACCTACCTATTGAGGAGCCATGTGAAGACCTGCACCCGTGCTGAGATGCTTCCAACCAACACTGGATCCACAAGACTTTTCATCCATTGGCCTATGATCTTCCTGCATTTCGCATCATTGAATGTGCTATGTGAGTCTGAAAAGGAATTTATCGACTAGCAATGGAGATATTGGCCAATATCAGACTTACATACTTCATCTGGACTGGGTTGGGATATTTTATTAAGCTACAATTACTCTTTGATATGGTGATATGTTGCTATATCAAACAACTGGGAATTATATTCTATACACTCCAGCAACACCTCTGCTAGGTATACACCCTAAAAAAGTGAGAGCCATAACACAAGCAGACATATGCACTTCCATGGTCTTCGCAGCACTATTCACAATAACAAGAAGTTGGAAACGGCACAAATGCCCACTAGTAAAAGAATGGATAAAGATTCATTGGCACATATGCACAATGGAATACTATGCATTGCTAAAAATAAACAGTGATGAAACCATGAAGTACTTCATGACATGGATGAACCTGGAGAGCATTAGTTGTTGTTAGGTTCCATTGAACTGGTTCCGTCCCATAGCAACCTTATGCACAATAGAACAATACACTCCCCAGGCCTTCACCGTCCTCATAACTGTTCCTATGTCTGAGCCCTGCAGCCACTGTGTCCTTCCATATCCTCAAGGACCTTCCTCTTTTTTGCTGCCCCTCTGCATTATCAAGCGTAATGCTCTTCTCCAGGGATTGGGCTTTCCTGACAACATGTGAATGTAGTTAGTCAATTACAAAAGGATAAATATTGCATGAGACTATTGGGATAAAAACCAAGACAAAGACTTGCATACCAAAGGAAACAGACTTTGGAGATTCCCAGGAGAGGGAGAGCAAACAAGGGAAGGTGAAGCAACAGAGAAAGTTGACAAGCATTGACTCATCTAAAAAGGAGGATAAAGACCCATGAGAGAGAAGAGAAATCGGGAGAGAATATGAGGATGGAGATTGATGAATTGTTGAACATAAAGTCACCACCTAATTAATTTTAAATGGAATAAAATTTAAAATATATTCTACAATATGTAATCTCAGAAATGGAACAAATTATATATTCAGAAATATTTTTGCAATAGTATTTCTGACTTCTAAAAAAAGAAATATCCTAAATTTCCAACAATAGAGGGATGATTATATAAATTCTGATAATATGTAAATTTTATTATTGTGCAGACCATATTTTGTAATTTTACACCTAATGAAATCATTGCATTCATCATTGCTCCCTGCCAGCAAATTGTAGAATCTATGAAGAGTGAGGTTTTCCCGCAGTATGCCCAACAACTAGCTAAGTTCCAAGTTAGCACTTATATATTTGTTGAATGACCACAGGAATGAATGGACTAAGAACCTACTTTATCTTAATAGGCTGGGAGTGATGGGGAGAGTATTGGAAACTGTCCCTTTTGCCAACGCATTTTCATGGTCCTCTGGCTTAAAGGAGTTAAATTCAATGTGACTACTGTTGACATGACCAGGTAAGAGAGATCAAGAGATATTTAATTCTGGGACTTGTGATAAGTAGCCAATGATATCTTGGTGTTGGTATAATATGTATTTTATCTATAGGTCTAACTCTGCCTCTTTTCAATCATCATAGAAAGCCTGAAGAGCTGAAGGACTTAGCCCCAGGTACCAATCCTCCCTTTCTGCTGTTTAACAAGGAGCTGAAAACAGACTTCATTAAAATTGAGGAGTTTCTAGAGCAGACACTGGCTCCTCCAAGGTACAACATTTTAAAGAGTATGATTGTGCTTGAGACGGTCTCGTTCACTCTTATTTGTTTCAGATTGAGAATCATTCCTTTTGGAATTTAACATCTTTTTCATTACCCGGCATCTTTTGCTCTTTCTAAAGAACTTTTACAAAAATTCCCTTTGATCACGTATGATTAGAAAGTGTTACTAGGGAATTTTTTCATTTGTGTAGATAGTATACCAGAGAGCTTCCAAAAGTTCAAATTATTTATTTAATTTATATAGACAGTGTAAAAGGCATCTTCAAACAGTTCATAGGAAAATTCCATTAGCTTGCAATTCTATTTTCCCACAAATCTTTTCCCCCTCATATTAGGAAATAACCGAGGAAAGACTTGGAAATCTGGGTAAGGCTAGTAAATTTGAGTTACACATGTTTTTTGATCCATGATGGAGACTGGAGATATTTGCATTGGAGTAAATTTGACTCATATTTTTGTAGGCCTCTTGGAAAAATTCCAGGCTTGATATAATCTTTAATTCAGTTTGATCATTTAAAGTTGGGAAATCTAATTATAAAGTGATTTGTGGTTTGGGATCCTACATGCTAAATAAAGCACATGTGTAAATCTTCCCCTTCAACTACAAAAAAATTAAGAAATAAGAAATTTCCAAAAAAATGTTTAGTACATAACACACGTTTAAAAAGGAAAGTCACTTCTCTGTGAGCTAGAAATTGAGAAGGAAGACACAGTGGGATGGGAACAAGGTGGTAGATTGTGAACACCATGTAGCCCATGAGCACAGGTGAAGACTGTGGCTGAATAGCCCAATGGGCTACATGCAGAACACAGTCAGGGCACTAGTTCTCAGCTATAGTTCTGTTTCCTTCCAAGCTCCTTCAGGTTATTGACAGACTCCATAATTTGCAGCTGTATCACTAAGGTTTCTGTTTACTAGCTAGCTGCCACCAGGGTCCTTGTTCATTTCCTGTAATCTGTTCCTTTCCTCTAAGGTCAACAGGAGAATGTCTCTCTTATGCTCTATCTCCTTTAAAGCTAGCCTGATTCGATCAGGCCCACCCAAGACAATCTCCCATTCTAGTAACTCAAAGTCAACTGATTAACAACCTAATAGTAGACACAATATCCCCTCATATTAAAAAATATTGCCCATAGAGGTTGGCAAGAATTAAAAGTAACAGGCAAAATCCATTATATAAACACTCCAGCACTCGTGGGAATCTGCAAGTAGATACTTGCATAGACACATAGTAAACATCTGTGGGAGGAAGAGGGGGAGTATTTCTGAAATATAACCAGACCCCCCAGGGAATGAGTCACTGGAGCCTGGGAGATCAGTACCATAGTCTCAGGAAATAACAAGGTCTAATGACATATGTGCTCACAAAGGCAATGTGTCATATCCTGCTTTTGTGAACGCTGCCTGAGGTCTGAAAAGGTGAGCAGCCATCCAAGGTGCAAACACTAGGCTCCCCATCTGGAGGAAAGAACAGTGGTGACAATCCAAAGACACATGGAACTAATTAGTCAGTGGCCTGAGGGACCATATCAACCTCAGTCTGCGCAACACGGAGACCAGAAGACCGGATGGTGGTTTGACACCGCTGCCAGGTGCTCTGCAAAGAATCACATTAGAAGGTCCTCAACAGAGAGTAAAATGGGAAACACAATTCAAAAGTATAAAAAATTCAGGTGTCCTGGTCTGATAGGTACTCATGAAAGCCTCAAGACTACTGCTCCTAGTCACCCTTTCAGCGGGAAATGGAACTCATTCCTGTGGTTCAACTTTTAGCAAAACAATAGGCAAGTTTATAGAGTGAAAAATAACACTATGGAGGTGCGCTCCTTAGGGAAAAAAAACCATCCATTTGAGATCAAGCAGGAAGAGCTGGGAAAGAGAGATGGGAAATAGGAAACAGGAGGAAGTGGAATGAGGGATATTACATTATGGGGATTACAATTGATAGCATGAAACACAATGTTTATTCATTATTGAACATTTTAAAAGAATATATATATTCTTATATTTTTATAAAGTATAAAGTATATAAAGAATATTTTTATAAAGTATTTTATTGGAGGCTCTTTCAGCTCTTATAGCAACCAATACATCAATTTTATCAAGTACATTTGTACTTGATTTATTGCCATCACAGGTGGCAATAAAAACTGCAATATGACACTCGGCCCAGCTTTCGGATAAAGATGCGTCCCGGGCAGAACAAAGTAGGGTTTGGGACATTTGTTTATTTTTTCCTTTGTAGCTATTTGATCTTGAAAAACAGCTATTTCAGTCATCGAACCATGTTCCCTGGCAACCAGACAAGGTATCTTGATCAAAAACAGCAGCCAGCTCCAGTTTGGGGATTTAGTTTGGTTTGTTTTCTTTCTTTCCTTTTTGGGTGTTTCATTTCTGTCTCTTTCATTCTTTTTTGTGGCATCACTGCCCTTTGGTGGTGGGAGTAGGAGACCCAGTCTTGCTGCTGGATTTGAACCTCCAACCCAGTGGGCCGCAGTCCCGCGCACAACCACTACGCCACCGGGGCTCAGCCTCATTTCTGTTTCTTATTGTGCGTTGCACACCCTAAAGGGGGGTATGAAGTTGTTTGTTAGGGTCTGTTACTTGCGTATGTATTTGTGTTCTTGTTTTTGGTTTGCTTGGTCTATCATTAATCCTTTCTTGGAGGTAACTCACCACATGATCTAGTCACTACCAAATTTTCAATAGCTACAGCTAGTGGGGAAGGAACATTATCTATACCAAGACAACTGGGTCAACAAATAGAAACAAACATAAAAACAACACTATGTCTCCGACAGCAGAAAATATCAGTACCCATAAAAAGACAAAAACAAGACAGAGTGACTCATACAAGGGACCAATAAAAGCATAAACTCAGGAGAGCTACATGAGAAAGAAAGGTTGTGAGACGTACCAACAAGGGTGGCCAGAAATTGTGTTCAGGTGCTCTCAGTGGATAAAGGAAATTTTTTTAATTTTAAAATCATACAATTTTAAAATTTAAAATTTAGTTTAAATTTAAATTAAATTTTAAAATCCTACAACAACTTCAAATAGAAATCTGGAAAACTAATCATATGATATTGGAGCTAGATAATACTTTGAAAGAGCAAATCAGTAGAATTGTAACAATGGGAACCCAAATTAGTGAGCTTGAAGACAAAGCTCTTGAGACCAAGTTACAAGAAAACAATCCACAAAAGTTACCTAAAATTCTGAAAAAAGCAAAGAATAATGTGTGACACTATTAAGAGGAATAACATATTTAACCAAAGTTCCAGACTAAACACAAAACAAACACAAGCTCACAGGGAATATAGTCCAAGAAATGCTGACAGAAAACTTTAATAAACTCATAAACTCAAAGAGGAGAAAATAAGCATTTAAGAACCTAAAAGAACTCCAAACAGGATTGGTCCCCAAAGAAAATTATTATGGCATGTCATAGTCAAAAGTCCCAAAATAAAATATTAGGTAAGAATCTTGAGAGCAACTCAGGGAAAAAGTAAAGATGTAAATAAATTGTAACGAAAAAATACAGAAACCATGCAGGTAAGAAGTCAATGGAATGATATGTACAAAACCCTAAAAGAAAAAAAACAATGGCCAACCAGAAACCTTATATTCAGCAAAATTATCTCTCAAATATGAGGGAGGAATAGGATATTTTCACACAAGAAGAAAAGTAAAGGAATTTGTAAAAATAAGACCAACCTTGCAGAAACACTAAGGGGAGATCTTTGGACAGAGACTTAGCATCAGACAGCAACCTGAGAATGACATTCAAGACACCACCATTGAGAAACCAATCCACTCAAGCAGCAAATGAAGCAAAACAAACCCACAAGGCCAAAAATGGGGTGCCAGCGATAACATTCTGCAATGAAGACATTCACAAAGAGAGGGAACAGAATAAATATAAAAGGATCAAGTGGAGAAGGAGGTAAGTAGTTTGCAACAGAGAATAAATTGCCTTAAATATGGAAAAGAAATAATGTAAAGCAAGTTGACAACAAGAGAATAATGAAGCCTCACCAAAATGAAAAAGGGAAAGCACAAGAACTGTGTAAACAGTTTTTTAAAAAAATCTAAGAAAAATGGCAAAACTCACAAATAAAATGAATGCAACACAGAAAACGAACATGACTAACGCAAACAGTAACCAATCCCAAGCAAAGTCCCTGTCATTGAGTTGATACCAACTCATCCCAGCCCTCTTAGACGGGGTAGATCTGCTCCTGGGAGTCTCGGAAATGATAACTCTTCATAGGAGGAGAAAGCTGTCTTTGTCTTAAGGTGCAGCTGGTACTTTTGACCTTTTGACCTTGCAGTTACCAGCCCAATTCATAACCACTATGCCACAAGGGCTCCAATAACGCCACACACCAAAAACACGCGTCAAAATGACGGCAGTGAAATCATATCTATTAATAATGACACTGTGGGTAAATGGATTAAAGTCACCAGTTAAGAGACAGACGAGCAGAATGAATAAGAAAACAAGACCTATTACTATGCTGCTTACAAGAAACACACCTTAGACATATGACAAAAACTGATTAAACATCAAAGGATGAAAAAATGTGTCATACTAAAGGCAATTTTAAAAAGCAGGACTGACAATATTGATTTCTGATGAAGCTATCGTGCAAGATTAAAGCCACAATTGAATAAGCTATAACCATAATAAATATTGATGCATCCAATAAAAACCCCTCAAATATATAAATCAAACTCATAGAATTGAAGACAAAGATACACTGCTACAATAATAGTAAGAGACTTCAATACACCAGTCTCAAAGCGGGACAGATCAACTAGAAAGAAAATCAATAGACACAGAAGAACTAAACAACAGAATTAATCAACTTGATCTTTTAGACACAGGCAGAATACTCCACCCGACAACAGGACATGATGCATTTTTTTTCCAGTGCACATGGAACTCAATGCAGAATAGACCATGTTAGTCCAGACCATAGGCATAAATAAATTGTAAAGCATTGAAATATCGCAAACCATTTTCTCAGCTCATAATGCTATATAAAATTAGAAATTAATGATAGGGAGATCAAGAAAAATTAAGCACATGGAAATTGAACAATGCCCTGCTTGAAAACTAGTGGGAAAATGAAAAAATAAGGAGTACAACGAAAGATTTCCTTGAAAACAAAATAAAGCGACGGAGACACAACAAAAGCAGCACTCAGAGAACCATTTGTAGCTAAAACTGCATACTGCCACCAATGACCTAAGAGCCAATCTCAACACCTGGCCCAACAGCTTCAATAATGAGATCACAAGCAGAAACATAAACCCCGAGCCACCAGAATGGCTGCACCAGATCTAGCATTGAACCATACCAAGCCATTTTGACTACAGGAACCATGTAATCAGTTTCGTAATCAGGAAGTGAGGGGTTTCCTATATTATTTTTATTTTTCAATAGCTTTTTTCTACTTGAGTTCCTTTCCTTTTCACATTACGTTAGTAATTAGTTTTTCCATTTCTTTGAAGAATAGTGCTGGAGTTTGGATCAGAATTTGGTTATATTTACAGATGGCTTTAAGTAATAAAGACACTTTCACAATATTAAACCTTTCTATATTTATGTAGGTATTTTAGTTTTTCATAGTAGTGGTTTGTAGTTTTCTCTGTACATTTCTTTCATTTCTCTGATTAGGTTTGTTCCTCAGAATTTAATATTTGGAGTGGTTACTGTAAATGGTATGATTTTTAAATTTTCACCTTCACAGTTCTCTCCTTAGCATAAAAGACTCTTACTCGGTATCTACCCTAAAGGAACAAGGATGAAAGTAGAGAGAGATACACACCATGTTTATAGTAGCACTATTCATAACAGCAGTGGATCAGAATAGAGAATACAGGAATAGTACCAAGCCTTTAGAGGCACCTGATTTTTTATGAAGGCTGAAACACATTAAGTGGGGGAACAGTCTCTTCAACAAATGATGCTGGCAAAATTGGATCTCCATTTGCAAAGAAATGAAATGGAATTCACTCCTCACACCATATACAAAGACAAACTCAATGTGGATTAAAGACCTAAACATAAGCTCTAGAATTATAAAGATCATCGATGAAAAAATAAGGACAACCTTATGGGCCCTAACAATATCAAACATAATGAAAAGCATCTATACCACAGAAGATGAACTAGAGGACTGAGATCTCCCCCAAATAGTACAGGCGTGTGCATCAAAGGACTTCCTCAAAAAGTGCAAAAAAGAACCCTCCAACTGGGAAAGAGTTTTGGCAGAGATAGCTAAAGGACTATAGAAAACTGCAACATTTTTTTAAAAAAAAAGACCAATCTTCCAATTAAACAGTGGACAGAAGGCATGAATAGACAATTTACCAAAGGTGACATCAGAGAGCCAACAAATATATGAAGAAATGTTCATGATCAATAGCCATTTGAGACATGCAAACTGAAAGAACAATGAGGTACTACCTCACATCAGTACTAATAGTAAACTAAACAACAAACAAAATACAGAGAATAACAAATGATGTGAAAAGTCTGGACCTCCCATAAAATGCTAGAAATGCTGGCTGGACTGTAAAACAGTCAATCAACCTGGAAATCAATATGGTACTTCCTCCAACAAATGGAAATAGAATTATCATATGACCCAGCAGTCTCTCCACTTGATCTATATATACCCTAAAGAAATAAGAAGCAAAATACAGATAGATGCACACCAAGTTTATGGGAGGATTCATAACAGGATTATGTCTTTTGTTCTCCTGACTGCTAATTCCATGAGTACTGACTGTGGATCCAAGTTAAGAAAAAAATTCGTGACCACTTTAACCTTTGCTACATTTATCATGATGTTACTTTTTGGTTCAGTTGTGAGGATTTGGGTCCGCCTTACAGTGAATTGTAATACATACTGAAGGTAGACTCAGGTAAATCTGCTGCACAGGAGCTCTTCAGAGTATTGAAAGCAAAGA